>VMDO01030390.1:0-21370 GCA_007922755.1 Pedetes capensis | reverse complement strand
TAAAAGGGGGGGAGGGAAGATAAGAATGAGGTCAATATAAATGGACTAGAAATCGCATGTAATTGTTCTAACAAGATAGAAACAAAGACCACTACAGGAAAAGTTTCTATCTTAAACAGAAATGGAACCCAAGGACATATAGAAAAATACTACATAGTAAAAGATAGAGAAGACTTGGATGGGAAACTTAGATGGGAAGTGCGGGAGGGGGGAAAACATAGAGAAGGGTAAGGGGTAACCTATATGAATAATGCTTATCAAATTGCATATATGGAAATGTCACAATGAAAAGCATGTCAAAATGAATCACATTATGATGTACATTAAAAATTTCTAATAAAAAAAAACCTCCATTGAGAAAAATACAGACCCAAATGACAACAATTTGAGTCCAGTAAATGTGAATTCAAATGTCTGGTGTTATCCTAGACAGATTAAGAATGTTCCTATCACCAGCTATTAAGGGATTCACACCACACACACTGAACTGAAATGCCACCTTTTTATATAATAAGTTCTCATTTTTCTTAGGTTTATTTCTAGATTTTCCATGATCTTTCCTTAATCAACTTATTAAATGGATACTTCTGTTCATCACACTACGCTTTGAAATACATTAACCTTCAATTTCTTATATTTTATCATATAAGCGAACATATACAGAAAAAGTACATAAGATTATGTAAGGCCATTTAAATAAATAGTTACACCACCCAGGTCAAGAAATAGAAGTAAAATATATGTTTTTAAGAGTATCTCCCACAGAATGCCTGTTTAAAATAAGAGTAACCATCTAGTTCTGGTGGCTAGGCAACCACATTTTCAGGTCATTTACGAAAAAATTGGATGTAAACTGATAGTGGAATTCCCAAGGATCCAGCAAATATAAAATACTTGTTAACTTTGTGATTGGTATGAATAAATGAGAGCTAATGGTGGTTTAAACTTCCTTACTGTTCTATATTGAGCAAATACAATACAATGATTATTCCTTATTATACAAAAAGATCTTTCTAAGGAAGTCATGTTAAGAACATTCGAACTTGAGAAAGAAATCCCTCTGGGAGATTCAGAAACATCTGTGTGTTTGTAAATGGTATAGACCCTCTCTGCCCCACGCAGCAGCTGCCGGGGCTGGGAAGTCCACTAGGAAAGGCCAGCACCCGCCGAGGGCCTCCTCGCTGACTCAGGCATCCCATGACCCCCAAGTGCGATGGTCTGCTGCCCCAGATCTCTCTCACTCTTTTTCAAGGCCGCCACTGCCAGCACAGGAGCCCCCTCACAACCTCATCTGTCCCCCCTGCCTCCCAGAGGCCTCATCTCCAAACACCACCAACCTAGGACCCGACTCACAGATCCTAACAACAACAGAACCTTGGAGATTTCATTCCTAACCCTTGACCTCGTGGGGAACCTTGCAATCACAGCAGTGACACCCGGACATTCCTTACAGCAGGCAACGAGAAGGGCCAGGCTTTCTCCGGCTCACGGTTCTCTCTGTCCTGAGTCACAGGCCTGTTTCGGGTCATCAGCAGCATCCAGAGGGACCACCTAGCAGCCTGCTCCCTCGCCCCCCGGTCCCTGAGAGTCTCTACTCCAGCCGCCCCCACCTCCACTTCATTCCTACTCACTCCTGCCGGGCCCCCGCGCCCACAGCCAGACCAGAACCCCTCATTCCCCTGAGGCCCTCACTAGCCAGCACCTCTCTCTCCCGGAGCCCCCCAAGGTCAGTTCTGTCACCTCCTTGCCTCCACCCAGCCAGTCTTTACACCAGCATGGGTGGCTGTCCGCCTGTCACACTCCCGGGCCTCGGTGTCCCCTGACCCACTTCCTTCTCTGGTCCAGGAAGAGTCCACGTACCATGTCATAGAGTCTCTAAGTGGTCTTCAGACTTGAAAGCAGTATTGTGGTCTGATGGCTTCAGAGCACTTTCCACAAACATTTTTAGGGTCCAAAATATATAACTTGACAACTTTCAGCAAATATCCCACCTATTTTGAGGAAGTTTGTGTGTGTGTGTGTGTGTGTGTGTGTGTATGTGTGTGTGCACGCACGTGTGCGTTTCACCAAGATAATATGCTAACCTTACTGAAAAATTCCAGCATGTCATCCCCAGGACAATTATTTAAAAGAATGTGACTACCATAAACTGAGCCTTCCTGCCCACCGCTGACGTATCTCATTCAAGCACGCTGAAAACTTAGAAAGCCAGCTTTGGAGGCAAAGCTATCAACCACAAGAGGATAACATATAATTCTGCCATGCAGTGAATAGTGTGTTTCCAAATAAGTAAAATGCCACAAATGGGAAATTCTGAGTTAAAAAAAAAAAAAAAGTCCAAATTTCATGAAAATAGCACTTGCCAGCCAAGCAGACAGCCACACTTGCATGGGAACGTGTGTCCCTACGCGTGCCTCAAGATAGCCTAACATCCCACATCGGAGTGTGAATGAGCTATTGGTGCATCTGCAAGAGGGCAAGCTCCTGGAAATGAAAATACTGTGTGCAAAAGAGAAAACAAAAGACACCTCCTGGGGAAGGCTCAAATGCATGTGCAGACTCTTCACCAGAAACAGAGAGGGGGACAAAGACCCAACGGGAGCAGATAAATGAAGAAAAGGCCCTTAGCCGGGTCAACTGCCTGCAAACAAAAACAGAAAGGAAAGAGGCAGCCGACAGAGAGGGCTGGCAGGGAGCCCTGTGCCCTGGGGTGAAGGCTCTCCCTTCGCTTCCTCCCAGAGTGCCTCTGTAAACTACTCACTGAGATGCCCTGCCTGTCCCCGGGGGCCCTGTCCAGGACCATTGTCCTCCTGCCCTTCCTGTACGACATTTCTGGGGCTGCCACGTCAAGAGGGCAAAATCCTAGGGGTTGCTCAAAAAATAAACCAATAAAACCAGGCAGGAACGTTAAGAAGAAGGAAAGAAAACAAGAGATGGAAATCCTTGCGGCATTCCCTCCCCGACGGACAGGAAGGACCATTTCAATGCCGCCATTGAGATGAGCTGCGAGGAACGCGCCTGGCAGGCCCGTCTGCTTCCCTATCTAGGCTGGCCAGAAGCGCTAAAAGGCAACCAAGTCAACAACTGAAGGGAGGGGGTCCTGGCTTTCTCATTCCCGGCCCTGCTTTATGATGCCGTACATCCTGTTGAGAACACAAAGAGAGGAGGATCGGCAGCAGCCAAAAAAAGGAAAAGTGGCAATGGAGAGGGGCCAGGAGAGAGAAGCCAAATGTCCCCACCATGGGCTGCGTCAGTGATAGGCTTGGGGAACAAAACCATTTCCAGGACAGACCCTAGCAAAACAAGCAGATGCCTTAGGAAGCATGCAGCCCTCCACCCATGACGCCCCACGCCATGCTCATGCACCATATGCCACTTTTACAACACGGTTGAGTGGCTGCACCAGGCATGAGTTAGGGTGCTGTCCCATGCTGTGCTGAGCTTCGTGGCCATATCCCTCAGCCTCTGTCTCTCGATGCATACGTTAGGGTCAGTTAGGTACAGTCCCTGTGTTCTGCATCCGAGGCCCTCTGCAAACTGTTTCCCCCACCCCCGTTTCCATCTGACCTTCCCTCGCCCTCTGCACATACCCTGCAATTCCACCTCTCTCAGGCCACTCTGTGTTGCTATGATGAAACACCAGAGGCTGGCTACATTATACAGGAAAGAGGTTTATTTTGTCTCACAGTGTTGGAGCCCAAGTCAGGTGACCACATTGGGTGAGGGCCTCGTGGCGCATTACCACATGGCAGATGGCATCGCATGGCATGTGTGAGCTGAGACTGGGAAGCGCTAGGCTCTACCACCTCCTGGTCCTACTGAAGCGGCGTGAGAAAACCGAAAGTACTTCGAGAGACTCAGGAGTTGGGTAAAATAAAAAATGTATCGCTATAGCAAGGTCAGCCCAAGGCAACGAATCCTGTCAGGACTGACCCCAAACCCCAGTTCTGGAGTTATACAGTTCACAGGGTGAGGGCTGTTGGCTGAAACCACATGTGAACAGCCCACATGATCATCTGTAGGTGGGTTAAGCTAGTTACCATGGAAACAGGCAGGTAACATCTATGTGATACAAGAAATCGGGAAGTGGACTACAGGGTGGAGATTAGACAATAGACTGAGTTTAGCAGTTGTAAGAAATCAGGAAGTGGCTACAGGGTAGAGACAGGCGATAAGAAGCAAGGGGACAGGAGGTAACCTACAGGATGGAATGTATAAGTTTTAAACAAGGAACATTAACTTCTAGTAATTACATTTTAAGCAAACATCATGACATCTTAACTTTTAAGTTTTTCTGCAACACTACAGCAACCCATTTGGTCCCCTGATCCCTAATTTACTCCCAAGGGATGAACATTAATCCATTCATGAGGACAGAGCCACCACAACTCCAATTGTTGTTGTTGTAAAGTGTCATCAAGTCAGGTCCGACTCATAGCAACCCCTCTGTCAACAGAACAAAACCCTCCCTGACACTGAGCCATGCCCGGACCTATGTCAGTGCTTCTCTGCTACTCATAGGGTTTTCAGGGGCTGATTGTCTCAGAATTGTATCAAGAGTGGGCTGCCAGGTCCTTCTCTCTTTTTTACAGTGTTGGGGATGGAACCCAGAGCTTCAGGGAGTGCAGAGCAGCGCTCTACCCACTGAGCTAAACCCCAACCCCACCTCCTGCTTTACAAGTATGTAAATTAGAAAGCATTATGTCTTTAAAAAAGCAAAAGTTATTCTACAAAACCCCCACAACAAGGCTGCCTGGGAGCAGAGAGATCTGCATTGCCTAATTCCGTGTTACTCAGTGTTTTTATTTAATCATATTTCCCCTGTGTGTGCAAATTACATTTTTTTATTATTAAATTTTCTTTCTTTCTTTCTTCTTTCTTTCTTTCTCATTCTTTTTGCAGTACATGGGGGTTGAACCCATGAACCCAGTGCCTTGGGCATGCTACTTAAGTGCTCTACCACTGAACTGTACCTCCAGCTCCTTTTTTATTTTTTATCTTGAGACAGGGTTTCACTGAGTTGTGCATGCTATGTCTAGCCTGGAACTCATGATCCTCCTGCCTCAGCCTCCCCTGTCGCTGGGATGACAGGCATTTGCCATGGTGTGGACTTGAACTGGCATTCCTCCTGCCTCAGTCTCCTGTGTACTGAGGTAACAGGTGTGCACCACCAAGCCCAGCTGCAAATTTCTTTCTATCTTCCCACTTCCCTTCCTCTGTGCCTTCTGAAATACAAGTCTTAGTTTTAAATCATGTCCCCTTTCACTTTTAACTTCTTTAATACAGGGCCCAGTAACAGCTACGTGGACTTTAGTTTTTGCCTTTAACACAGAAGATATATAGGACTTGAACTGCTAGCACTATGAGGTTTATGATGGGACGTTTCAGCTAGAGATATGCACTATCATCCTAGCTTCCACAGGAGGGAAAGGAAAAGGGAGTGCACAAGAATGATTTTAACTCCTGACCTGGTCCCTTCTGCCCTTCGTTTTTAGTCTTCTCGGATTTCCTGTCTTCTAATGTAATATGGAAAAGAAAGAGGTGCCTCTTAAAATGTATCCTAGACTGGACATCTGTAAGCTAACCTCTGTCTGCTCTACACAACCCTCACTGCTTACTTTTAACTCCTCCAGCACGAAGGAACGCTTGTAGACAACCACACGCATGGCTACGTAGGCAGCATTACGATAAAGGACAGAGCTTCTTCTGTGTACATTATTTAGGAGGCGATCCTTACATTATACAAATCACCTTCATACAGCCGACCTTTGATTCTTTGTACAACCCGACTTGGTCAAATACCCAACCAGACTCCAAGCGTGGAGCATCACTCAGAACGTCAGAGCTACAGCCACGCCTGGGTGGAGAGGGGAGCGTCAGAGGCGGTCTCCGTCCTATTCTGAATTTTCACTTCTTCCACGGGCTTGTGCCCGAATGCGGTTTAATATTGCTTAGTGCCAATCCCCTTTGTTTCCAAGAGTGCATCTAATGCCTGCCTAATGTAAATTTAATTCCTTATCAGAGGCAGAATAAGAGTTCACAGGAAGTATGGGTAACTCTCAATAGATTCAAGAGCGGAAGTCTTGGATTTATCTCCTGAAGCCTAAGCGTGTTTCGGCTGCTTTGCCCTCAAGTGGAGAATGCAAAAATGGGCAACACCACAAAGGGTTACAGACAACAGAGGAGGCCTGAAGATGGTGGAAGGTATGTAAACAGGAAACATAAGGATTGCTTAACGGATCTGTGTTTCTCAAAGGACGTTTTGTAGATGTCTAGTTCCAAATGTTTCTGATGCAAATTGATAAATACCGTCTGCTCTCCTTTGCTCAGAAAATACCTGAGTCAGGATTCCTCAGAGAAAGAGAACCACCAGCGTGTAGGTGGATGGGTAGATTTTAGGGAACTGGCTCGAGTGATTATGGGGGCTGATGTGTCTGAAATCTACACCGCCGGCTGACAGGTGAGACACCTGGGCCAGAGCTGACATCGCATCTCAAGTCTGGAGGCTGAATTCCTTCTTCAGGGGACCTCGGCCTTTGCTCTGAAGGCCCTTCAACTGACTACTGGACGCCCACCCACATCAGCTCATCTGCTTGACTCAGAGTCTACTGATTTACATGACTGTCTCATCTAAAAAATACCTTCACGGCAACATTGACACTGGTGTTTGACTGAGTATCTGGGTATTGTGGCCTCGCCAAGCTGACACAGAAAAGTAACTATCACAATATCACGTGCTCAAGGTAAGGTTCTCTGCCAAAACAGTAAAGCAGTGTTATCTTTTGTGTGATATTTTACTGCTTCAAAGCACTTTTACAGCACTGCTTTGACCTTTAAGACATTTTGACATGAAAATTCACAATCGAAACCTCTTGGACACTGGGAGGAAGAGGCCCTTTTGCCAGAAGGGTCAGACCTTTGCCTTGAATTTATAACATGAGAACTGTGATGGTGAATATGGTTCAATTCCACCTACTTAGTCCGTCCTATGCCCAAAGGGGGCTGGGATTTAGCTCAGTTGGTAGAGTGCCACTCTGCAGTCTCTGAGGTCCCCAGTTCAATTCCCAGCACCACAAAAATGGAAGAAGGACCTGGCAATCCACTCCCAAGGCAATTCTGAAAACAGCCATTGAAAACCCTATGAGGGTCACTATGAGTCAGACATGACTCAACGACACATCACAACAACAACAACAACATGCCCAAAGAGTGTAAGACTCACGGTTCACTTTTGAATCCACCTTGTCACTGCTGGTAACACTGTATCTATGGAAAATACATTCTAATCCAGGGGCTCCCAACTCAAGTCCATGACCTGTTAGGAAGTGAGCTGCAGACAAGCAAGGGAAGCTTCATCTGTATTTACACAATAAACGGAATGCACTTGAATCATCTTGAAACCATCAGTGGAAAAATTTTCTTCAATGACAACGGTCCCTGGTGCCAAAAAGGTTGAGGACCACTGTATATAGACCATAAATATCAATAGCTGGGAGAGGGAAGGGAGGGGCGGGAGGAGGCTGGTCCACTGGCACCAAGTTACAGTCAGACAGGAGCAAGAAGCTTTGGGGTGGTGTTACACAGTGGAATGACTATAGACAACAATCATCTACTGCGCATCTCAGAAACCTAGAAAGGTTACTGGATTTTTTACCGTGAAGAAATGATAGGTGATTAAGGAGATAGGTACGTTTAACCTGATTTAAACATATATATACACACACACATACATATATATGTAAATATATACACATATACGTGTATATATATATATACACATATATATGTGTGTATATGTATATATATATATATATACACATACACATCTGCAGCCGTAGCCCTGTAGCATCTGAAACCGTCAGATCTTGGAAGCTAAGCAGGGTCAGGCCTGGCTAGTACTTGGATGGGAGACCGCCTGGGAACACCACGTGCTGTAGTCCTGGGACATGGACCTGGCAACCCACTTCCAAAAATAAACCCGCTATTGTAAACCCTATGAATAGCAGAGAAACACTGACAATAGTGTTTTGCCTATTGTACTCAGGGTCGCTATGAGTCAGATACCGATTTGATGACACCTAACAACTATTATATATATATATATATATATATATATATATATATATATATATATATATATGTATGCATGTATATACATATATATGTGCATATATGTATATATGTATATATGTGTGTGTATATCTCAAAATATTGCATCATACCCCATTATTATAATTTTTATGTTTTTATGTATCCATTTAAAAATAAAATAATGAACACACACAGGTACACCTGTGATATCCCACCTGTGCTGGGTTCCCCACAGATTAGATGTGATGGAGAAGATTCAAGGTGACCAGAAATGGGAAGTGATTCTGCTCCTAAACCCCAGAGCCTGGTTGCTCTCTCTATTTGCAAAACCATAGAAAGTAACCACTCTATCATGTTATTATCTGATAATCTCCAACCCAAACGATCCTGGCACTCAGGTGTTCATTCTAGACAGAGATCCTTCAGTCCACCTGTTTCCACACAAAGGTTATTTATGAGCCTAGACCCAGCAGGTCTCCATCAGAGTACAGGCAGATGTTCCTTGACTTCAGATGGGTCAAACTGATGACTCCTCAAGTTTATGATAGTATGAAATTGACACACACTCAGCAGAAATTGAACTTTGAACTTTGAATTTTGAATTTTGATCTCTTCCCAGGCTAGTGATGGGGTCCGAGCGTCTCTCGTGACATGGGGTGGTGGCAGTGAGCCAAAGCTCCCACCCTGCCATGGGATCATGGATTGGGGGGTGAGGACAATGGAGGAACAACAGACACCTTACAGTGTGTGGGGCTCAGAAGAAGACTGCTGGGAGGACCTGGTTCACACCTTGAGAACAGTTTCGGCTCACAATGGACCTACCAGGAAGCAACCCCATCATAAGCATCTGTCATTTAAAATATTAGAATAAAAGTATTCCGATTAATGGGAAATTGGATGGGTTTGGTTGGTGGTGGTGTTGTCTCTGAATGCATGGTTTTTGTTATTAGTTGCTTTCAAGTCAGGTCTGACTCATAGTGACCCTAAGTACAACAGAATAAAACACTACCCAACACTGCTATGCACAGGATCTTTTCATGTTTGAGCCCATTGTTGCAGCCACTGTGTTTCTTCTCATTTTAAGTCATGCCACATCAGGAAAAAGAGGTCCCAGGGGCTTTACTCCATTCCTGTCATTAAGGTGGACTCCACTTTGAGGAGGCAACTCTCCCCCAGTTGTTTCTTAAATGCCTTCCAGCTTGGGGGGCTCATTTTCCAGCACTATATTTGCCAGTGCTTCTGTGCTAGTCACAGGGTTTTCAATGGCTAATTGTTTCTAGAGTGGGCTGCCAGGTCCTTCTCCCTACTCTGTCTTAGTCTGGAAACCCAGCTGAAACCTGTCCACCATGGGTGGCCCTGCTGGTATCTAAGATACCAGTGGCATAGCTTTCAGCATCACAGCAACACGCAAGCCCCCACAGCACAACAAGCCAACAGGCATGCAGGGTTGAACGCTGAACACGTGGAATAAGAACAGAGGGTCTAAGCCACAGAATGGAAAGGAAGCCCACACAGGTCACGTGAGCAGGAAGTTACTCTGCCTCTGAGTGAAAGCTTCCAAGCCCACCAGGCAGCAGCTACAATGTTATGTATTCACCAGTCCCACTTTCCCTCCCGGACTTTCCTTTTCTGGGCCCACACTGCCCAGCCCCAGGCAGTCTGGGAAGCATGACTGAGGGCTCCATGGAGGCCGTGGGGGGAGGTTACACAAGCCGCTTCCACGCCTGGCCAGCTGGATCATCCACAATCATAGCCCCCTCTTCAGCAATCTCAGGCCACACAGGGAAGATTTCATTCTCATCAGACAGGTGCTGGAGTCCCGCAAGAGCTTAACAAAGAGCCACTGAGGATAATCACATGACTAGTACAATGTGGGCAAGGGAAACCCTGGGTGTGAGGCCACTGAAATCTGAGGCTCATTTATTAGGTGGCATCCTTACCCTGTCCCAAACGAATATAGTTAGGTGCCACATAATAACGTTTTCATCGACAATAAGCCACGTATCAAATGGTGGTAGCATAAGATTACAATGGAGCCAAGAAATTCTTACCACCTAGTGATACCGTGTGTGCTGGGATTTAGCTCAGTTGGTAGAGCACCACTCTGCAGTCTCTGAGGTCCCGAATTCGATTCCCAGCACCGCAAAAATGGGAGGAGTGGCAATCCACTCCCAAGGAAATCCCGAAACAATCAGCCATTGAAAATCCTATGAGTCAGACACGACTCAACGGCACCTAACAACAACAACAACAAATGACACCGTACACATTGTTACACATGCGGTAACACAACACATTCCTCCCAGGTTGGCAGCAACGTTGGTGTAGACAAACCGACTGAGCTGTCCAGCAGATAAAAGTTTAGCACATGCAATATGGAAAGCACATAATGATAATAAGCGACTACGTCCTCACCAGCTTATTATTTACTTTTTGGCATTATTTTAGAATGCACTCTTACTTCACAAAAAAATGTTAAGAAACAAGCTGGGCAGTGTGCCACACACTGGGCACGGCGACCACGCCTGTAATCCCAGCACCCGGAAGGCTGAGGCAGGAGAAGCTACATGAGTTTGAGGCTAGACTGGGCTACACAGCAAGTTCCAGGACAGCCTCAGCTACCTGGCAAGACCTTGTCTTAAAAACAAAAGCAAAAATAAAACCAACAAAATGGTGCCCCGCAATCCGGCAGCAGACTCACCTGCCTCCCATTCCCCGCATTTCTTAACTGAGGTCAGGGCACTGCGGGAATGACTGACCTCTTCCTTCAAGGTTCGTGTCACCCCACTCTGTGATGTTGCCTGGTGATGCCATCCCCCCAAAATGCACTTCTCAGAATGCGTCCACACTGCTAATCGATGCAAGGATGGGCATCACCTAATTCTTGTCATCTGACCTCGGGAAACAAGATTACTCAAAAAGGGTCAATCCAAAGACCTGGCAGGTGGAGCGTGATTCGGGGAACGGCAAATCACGTAACAGTTCACATACATTTACCACACAGGTGGAAGCTGCCTGCGTTCGCTGTTTCTTGTACTGGCTAAACTTTTCAGCACAACATTTGATTCCCCTGGCGGCCCCGCCATTCCCTCCCTCTCCCACATCACCTTCCTCTGCCCGCTTTTCATTTTATTTCTAGGAACACCAAACATACCCTGCATCTACCACCCAGGGGTCCCAAGACGTGGCTTATTCCACTGGCCCAGCTGGACTGTCGGCCCAGCTCTCTGTAACCCATCAAGATTCAACCAGACAAGTGGAACCACGCAACGTGGACGACACCGAACAAGGGGTTTGCTCCGGGATTTGACCCCGCACAATTGTGGGAGCCGCCTCACGTGTGGGGCTGTTCCTGCCTGTGGGTCAGGCCTGCAACCAGCAAGCTGGGCAGTTGGGAAGGACGGACGCAAAGCCGGGGAGAGAAAGATGGCGAGAACTCACGTGGCCACACCGGGAGCTGGCAGGACGAAGTGGACCCGCGCTGGGCGCTGTTGCCTCTGACTTCAGCCGTGCCGCAGGCGACGCTGGCGGCTTTCATCGCGGAGCTCAGCGCACACGTGGCCAGGAGTCACAGCCCAAGAAGGAGCCCAGCAGGAGCCGGGAAGTCGGCAGCCAGCACCAGCTACCACAAGGCTACGGCACTCAGGTCGTGGCCGCCACGCTCCTGTTCCAGACCTCACACTCATTTCCCTGGTCTCCACGGAGCCAGAACCGCGCGGCGCAGGGAACTCAGGGCAGCGGAGGGAACTCAGGGAAGGGTAGTTCCAGCCGGTCATGCGCAAAGCCCGAGGCCCACCCCCTGGCCAGAGTCTCCCGGCCTTCTGACACCTGTCTCGGATCCCGCCTCCCTCGCTTGTTGCCTTCAGCGTCCAGGTGAGGCTCATCGCCCCTGCCCCGTGCGTTCTTGTTCGTTTGATTGACTGATTGGTTTTCACTGTGCGGGTATCGAACTCCAGGCCTTGAACGAGCCAGGCCAGGCTCCTCCCCTGAGCTGCAGCCCCGCCTCCCTCTCGGACCCTTGGCCTTCTGTGCGCACCATGGTGGCTGCGTGTAACGCACACGGTGGTATTCAAGCTGCTCGCTGGTGTCGCGGTGGTCTTTGGACTCCCGTGAGTGCGGGTCCTTGCCATGCGCTTACTGTGTGACCTGAGGCGAGCTGCGTGACCTCTCTGACCACATTTCCCACATCCCCGAAGAAAGACGACACCCACGCCTTGGTTAAATGAAACAGAGGCATGGAAAACTCTAGAATTATCACACACAAGGCTGCATCAGAGCTACGTGGTGGGTCCCCTGAGGGCACAGGAATCAGAACAAGGCCAGCTAAAGCCCACTCCTCTTTCCCAGCCTAAAAGTCAAACGCTGCCTCTCTCCTTGATCAAATGCAGCCCCATCCTGCGCTTGAGCGCCTCCCACGTGGCAATCACGGTGTCCTCCTGGAGGAGGGACGGTATCTACAGATAGGGAAGACAAGCCTCCTGACTTCAAGGGGCTCTCTGTCTCAACTTCTCTTAAAAGGAAGGCCTCTGAGTCTGTCCGTGAGGGGTTAAAAGCAGCCTTTTCTGCCTCCATCCAGTGGCCGTCCCAGGCAGTAAATTCTTCTCTGACCCGCACCTGACCCCATACACACAATCATGTTACTCATATTCTTATAAACAGAGGGCACGGTGTGTATAATTTCCTAGATTTCTGGGAGGGGATGGATCATAACTAAACTCCGACTTTCCCTCTGGAGAAACAGTCCCATTTGTTTCTGGTTAGCTTCAAAGCAAAAACTAATTTTTTCCTCTTATGTGTCAGTAACTTGAGTGAAATTTGTCACTTGTTTTTATGAAATACTCTTTGCCGTTGCCTTCACTGCTTGAAAAAAAAGAGCACCGCCCACAACAACTCACACTCCCTACGTGGTGCAAGGCACTGGCGACGCAGTGTCAGAACGCTGGTGACATTTCCAGTCATGGAAACTGACATGAGTCCCTCCAAGTGGCCTCAAACCCATCCTTCTGACAAGGATCTATTTTCAAGAGGCTACGAGGGGAGCGAGACCACGGGTGACATCTTGTTCCAATTTAAGCAAGGTTGAGCCGTGGGCCAGCTCCTTCAAATCAGAACCAGCTCAGAAATTACCTCCTACCAAAAAACCACAAGGGTCAGACTGTAAGAATGAGGCCCAGAAACGCTGGCACTCCAAAGGCCAGGCATATTTCTGAAGCAATCTGTCAAGAACAGCGTTTTCATTTTCTGTAGTTGAGGGGTGTCTTGTTTGTCCTGGGACCAAGCTTAAGGGTGGTTGAGGACGAAAAAGAAAAGCTTTATTTTGCCTTAAAAAGAACCAGCAACTGCCTCCCCACTTTACCTTGAGCCGGAGTTATTTAGAAAACGCTCGACCTATTTTTACCGTTCTATATATGTACTTAATAAGGACCATTTTATTAGAAAATTACCGAAAGACTCGAGCTGACATGCTGTCCTAAGTGACTCATGGTAAACAGGATGTCGCTCTAGGAGCGCGCTTCTCCCAGAGGACAGCTTCCTGTGGGCAACAGTTTCTAACCTGGGGCTTGCCTTAGGTCACCTACAGGACCGGCGATATTGAGACATTTTGGCAAAGTTCCCGGTCTGTGTCTTAAATCCCAAATAGAGTGCTATGCACAGTGAGTCGGAGCCCTCTGACCTCTCCATCTTACAGTGACAAATGAGCAGGGAGTTGTCCCCAGATGGTTCAAATATGGCGGGCGCAGCCAGAGCGAATGAGGAGGGGACCTAGGAGAGGAACATGTGTGGCTCAGCTTTAGTTACTTGCAATAGGCATGAGCGCTGGAGTTAAGACCCTGGGGTGTTGGGGATTTTTAAAGCACCCCATACATAGGGTCCCTCTAACAGCACTAACACTCAGGCTACATTCTATGCACTCCTTTATTCCCCCCTCCCATCGAGTGAGCAAAGATGGCCCCTGACCAGCCTGACCAGCCTCAACCACCTCAATTTTGATTGGCTACCCCTAGCACCCCAGATAAATAATGGCCCCTACCTGGCAGGTATGACAGTTTACCTGCTGTACCTGTCAGGAATGTGCCCTGATTGGCTGCTCCTGGTACACACCCCCTCCCAGGAGCCTATATAAGCAAGCTCCTGGACCCCACCTGGACCCTCTTGTTTTCACCTGCTACTGGACCCCATGACCTTGACCCATTGCTCCCCAATCCTGTGGAAGACCACCTAGCAAGCCGATGAGTTAAGACCAGGGGCTCCGAAGCACCGAAGGCTACAAGCAAGCCACAAAGAGCCTCCCAATTCCTCCCACCCTTGGGAAGGAGGGAGGCAGAGAAGGCGAGCTGGGAGAGTCAAGACCACCGGACCTCCAGTCCAGCGGAACACCAACTGCTTCTAGCTGTGCCTTTAAGGCTGAGCTGTACCACCAGTGAGCCTACAGCATTCTACACTGCAGGCTTAGAGCCAGCACTTGAGCATTTGACAGGGGCTGCTTGCTACTTGCACCCCACTTGGGGAGTAACCCAATAAACCTTCCCTCTCCTGTTGCCTGCAGGTCTCCCAAGGTCCTTCTTTGGCACCTCCAGCCACCATACCAACCCAGTCCAGTGGGTCCCCAATACCCACTTGGTGTCAGGGCAAGGCTCTGACCTCTGCCAGGCCTGAGCTGAACCCTGACACTGGGGAAGTCCTCAAATAACAGGGATGGGGCCTTGCGGAGATGTGACAGACTCCCTGCCTTCTGATGGGACAATTCTGAGGTGCGCTCCACAGCTCCTGGGAGAGTCTCCAGAGGGACTGCTCCTGCCTGCCTCACACTCCCTTTCCCTGATGCCTACCTCCAGGAACTGCCTCCCAAGGAAACTCCCTTCACCCCGAGCAGACAAGCTCTCCTTTCCCAGTGTCCCCTTTGGGCGTCTCCAGGAGCATGGGCCCCCGTCCTGGGTATCAGTCAGGTCCACGCCGGGTGAATGTAGCAAGAAACCCAGGGGGAAAGTGTATTTTGACAAACTGGGCTCACGTGCCTGAAAAGTCCAAGGACAGAGGTGACTTTGGTTACCATAAAGCAGGGATATGGGTCTTAGTGGACCAATGTCACTGGCTACGTTCTGGTCAAGGAACATCACTAGTGAAGGGTCGAAGGCAATCTGGGCACCATGGCGCACAGCCGGAACCCCAGCGATCTGGAAGGCTGAGGCAGGAGGACTGCAAATTCAAGGCGACAGGCAGCCCACACAATTTATCAAGATCTTGTCTCAAAATAAAAAATTTAAAGAAGAGGTTGAGGGTGCAGCTCGGTGGTGGCACACATGCCTAGCATGTGTGAAGCCCTGGGTTCAACCTCCTAGTATTCGGGGGTGTGGGGGGAGAAAGATCCAGCCGTGCTCTCTTTTAGCTGCGATCTCTGTCCTCTGTCCATTGGCTTAAGTCAAGTAAGTTCTCCCTCTGTGCTCACTAGACGGTTTATTTATTCCTTTTTTTTTTTAACACTTCATGCTTTCGCAGACCTACCTTCTACTTCACAGCAGAATAAAGACTATATTCTGAGGGTACAAAGAAGGCTTTTGACAGTTTCTGAATAGACCAATTACTGGAACTTCCAGAACCTGAAGTGCTGGCTCTAATTTTGTCCCCTCTTGTTAACAATGGATTTTATCTCATGAGTTCTAGGCCATCCTGGGTTACAGGGTGAGACATCAGGGGGGAAAAACAAAAAGAAAAGAAAGGAAGAAAGGAAGAATCTTGTCTATAGCGGGGACCCGTAGTTTTAGAAAATCTAATCATTCAAAGTATTCTTTAGATGAAGAATTATAAACACAAAACCATGAGGTGGCAAGGACGAGTCTCAGGGTTCTACAAAAGTCTCTGCAAATTAGTCCATGGAGACCCTCTACTCCTATCTCTTTTCTTTTTCAAATGAAGAAGAGGGGAGCCCGTCGTGGTGGCGCACGCCAGTAATCCCAGCAGCTCAGGAGGCAGAGGCAGGGGGATCACAAGTTTGAGACCAGAGGCAGTCTGCGTAACTTAGGGAGACCCTGACTCAAAAAAGTGAAAAAAAAAAGGGCTAGGGGTGCAGCTCAGTGGTCCAATACTTGTAAAGCATGCAGGCGCAAAGCCCTGGGTTCAACCCCTGTACCACCAAAAAAAAAAAAAAAAAAGAAGAGGAGACTCTTGGTCTAGGACCTTACCTGACAACATGATTGTTGTTGTAGTTAGGTACTGTGGAGTCAGAACTGACGCATAGTGACCCTAAGTACAGCAGAAGGAAACACATTCAGCCGTACGTACCTGCCAAGTCTAGAGCACACAAGTGCTGGCCCCCCAAGTCACCATGTCCAGAAAAGTCACAGTCCTGCCTGATGACTCATCCATTGGCAGGGCGAGAACCAGGCCATCACGGGGAGCCAAGGGGCACAAAAATCAACCTGCGTTCTGATGAACGCCCCAGGGTGATGGCAGGGACCTCCACGAGATGGGGGCTTCATTTTAACTTGTTGTTGTTGTTGTTAGGTGCCATCGAGTCGTGCCAGACTCATAGCAACCCTTTTAGGGTTTTCAACGGCTGATTGTTTTGGGACTGTCACAGGAGTGGGTGGCCACGTCCTTCTCCCATGTCTGCAGTGCTGGGAATCGAACTCAGGACCTCAGAGACTGCAGAGCGGCGCTCTACCAACTGAGCTAAATCCCAGCCCTTCATTTTAACTCACTCACGTAAAATCAACCAGTGTCTAGTACTCACTGTGTGCAAAGCTCCCTTTATTTTGTTTGGTCGTTTTTTTTTTCTGAAACTTTTACGCTCATTTTCGAGACGCTGCAAAAGGCGGCTGTGGAAGTGACGGCACTCCCTGCCTGTGCTGCAGGATGGCCGGCGAGACTGGGATGGTCAAGAGCAAGCATTTGGCACTCCCCAGCCCTCCAAGGGCTTTGTCCAGCAAACACCTGCATGAGGGCGACGTGTGGAAGCAAAGCCCACTGGGAGCATCCTGTAAGTGTTAACTTATGCTCCAGAAAACATGGGGCTGGAGCTCTGCAGACTCCATGGACCCGGGACTCCGGCGTCTACCAGAGCAGTGTCCCACAATGCAGGCGGTGTCCACCCCTCTAGGACCTTCCCCTTCTGCCGTGCACGGGACACATTGTCACATCAGCCGGGTCACCCAGAGACACGGGCCCTGCCCGCAAAGGTGAAAGCCTATACGGTAGTCCTTCTGCTCTGGGCATTTTAGTTCCCTAGGGCTCAGATAGTGAGGCCTGGCCGGAGTGGCCACACTTGGCCTTCCAGCCTCAGCTCTCCAGGCTGACTTCAGGCTTACTCTCCCCCCCTCTCCGTCTCTCCTTCCCTCTCTCCCTCTCTTCCTCCCTCCCTCCCTCTCCCTGCCTTCCATGGTCAGTCATAGTACAATGTTCTCCCTCCCTCAATCTCTTTCCCTTCTGTCCATTCTCCCATTGTCCTTCTGAGCACCAGACGGCCTCAAGGTCAAGTCAGGCTAAAGCCCCATCATACGTTTTCGTTGTCGGCTTTGTGGCATACACCAGATTGTAAATTCTTTAAAAGAAATGAGTGTTCTGTTCATGCAGCTGACTAATAAGCACTAAGCACTTTCCCTAGCCCAGCCGCAACTCTGAATTAGACCTCGCCTACCTCCCTGACGCTGGGATTTAGCTCAGTTGGTAGAGCGCCACTCTGCAATCTCTGAGGTCCTGAGTTTGATTCCCACCACCACAAAAGTGCGAGGATGCAGCCATTCACTCCCAAGGCAATCCCGAAATAAGCAGTCATTGAAAACCCTACAAGGGTCGCTATAAGTTGGACACGACTGGACGGCACAACAACCACCTCCCTGATGCACGCTATCGGTGCCTGCTTAGGATTGGTTGGCTACATGGATGGGTGGATGGATGGATAAGTGTGGCACTTAGGAATGGGTCAGTTAGGACTGTGTTCAACTGCAAGCAGAAGGAAATCTAAACTGTGTCTTAGGTTTAAAAAGTAATCTACTTGATTCGCACAAGAAGTCACAGGGGAGCCATCTAAAGTTGGTAGCGGCTGCACAGGGGCAGCAGGGGCTTCTGTCTTCCCATTCTCCATCCTTATTGTGTTTAATTCATTGTGTCCCTCTCTGCAAAATATGTTCAAGTCCTCACTCCTAGCACCTGTGGATGGGACCCTATTTGAAAGTTTGATCTTTGCAGATATAATCAAATTAAGACGAAGTCCTACCAGAGTAAACCCTAAATCTAAAAAGACTGGTGCCCTTATAAGAGCAGAGACTGGAGCAGTGCATCGACAAGTCAAGGCTCGCCACAGGTTGCCAGCACCAGCAGAAGCTGGGGAGAACCAGGAGGCTCCCCTGGAGCCTTCAGAGAGAACGAGGCCCCGCTGATACCTTGCTGTCCACTTCTAGCTTCCAGAACTATGGGAGAATAAACTTCTGTTGCTTTAGGCCACCCAGTTTGTGATAATTTGTTACAGAAGCCCTGGAACAGTAAAGCAATGTTCGACTTTCATCCTCAAAGCTAATGGCTGGCGATTACACCTTCTGGGCATGACATCTGTGATCTTGGCAGGAAGAATGGGGAAAGAGCAGAAGTCCAACACGGCACCTCAGCCTAGTGTGCACCTTAGGAAGCTGTCCTGGAAACTCAGCAGTGACACCACCTCACGGCCAGGACTGGGTTGTACAGTAACTCTTTAGCTGCAAGGGAGTCTGGAAAAGTGACTATTTTTGCTCTCAAATCTTTGTGTGTATGTGTGTGTGCGTGCGTGTGTGGTACTAGGGGTTGAATCCAGGGCCTCGTGCCTGCATGCTCTGCAAGTGCTGGACCACTGAGCTGCACCCCTGGCCCATTTTTTTTTTTTTTTTTTTTTACTTTTTGAGACAGGGTCTCACTAAGTTACGCAGACTGCCTCTGGTCTCAAACTTGTGATTCTCCCACCTCTGCCTCCTGAGCCGCTGGGATGACAAGTGTGCGCTGCCACCATGCCCGGCTCAAATATATATTTGAGGAAGGCAAGAGGGATCGTGCACTGCCTTGGTTCTGACAATGCACAAGGATGTAGCTGTATTAAGCATATCACTGCCTCTTTGGGCATCCGTGTTAACACATCCCCTACACTCTCCCCTCCTCATGTCTTTATCAAAACAAATACTGCGTTCATGAGAACAAACCCTCTGGCACCACTGGCTGGTTAGAATGTTACAGTCGGGAACAAGCGTTTCATAAGTGGGGAGTTTGGATCTCACAGGAGAGCCGTATCCCTACTTTCTCTCTCATACCCGTGACCAAAGCTGAAGACAATTAAGGAGTAGCCCTGGAGAGAGTGAGAGCTGTCAGCCCACCGCCTGCCAGGCTGGGCGCCTTCCCCAGCCTCTGAGGTCTCCCCACCTGAGTGCTGCCATCTATCCCAGCCGAACCTGTATCTAACCACGAAGCCTCGAGCAGAACTGTCCACGGTCCAGTCAGAAGAGCTGCGTGTTTTGCTTGTACACCTACAAAACCACACAGGTAACGTAGTACTCCCCAGACTTCAACAATGTAAGGATTTGTACAATAGAAATGGAAAGTCTCCCTTACCCACGTACCCTGTGCCTGCACCCCCCCACCCTCTGCCCCCATTACGTGTCCCTTGGCAGAGGCAACCGTGGTTAAGAGTTTGTGTGTTTCTTCCAATCACCTTCATCCACGTGTGTCCACATGCGCACACATAAACCACATACAGACATTCTGCATTTTTCAAAAACGAGATTACGCTGCCACCCATTTGTTTCCTTTCATACATCTTGATCTTCCTAGTGAGGATTTTCTATGATTTATACAACGCTCTCCTGCAGTGGGCTGTATGGTAAGTACGTGGAGCACTCTCGTGTCAGACTGCCTGGGGTCACACCACAATCCCACTTTCTGTCAGCTGCGAGACCTTATCAGCCCTTCTGTTCACTCTGGTGTCCCCTGCATATGGGGAATAATAGAGCTATTAGCTTATGGGGCTGCCATGGAGAACAGTGGGGTTGTTTATGTAAGTGCTTAAGAAAAGCACTGGCCCAGAAAAGGGCTCAGAGAACCCTCAGTGATGGTGAATAGTAATAGCAATATTTCCAATTCTTGCTGTCATATATTTATTTATTTATTTACTTTGCAGTCCTGGGAGTTGAACTCAGGGCCTTGGTGTGTGCTAGGCATGCTCCGTGCTGAGCCACAACCCTGGCCTCTTTCTTATGTTTTAACTTTATTGAGTTATTTTTTGAGACAGGGTCTTGCTAAGTTGTGCAGGCAGCCAGTGTCCCCACACAGCCTCCCAAGTTGCTGGATTATAGGTGTCCACAGTAGCTTCTAGGATTGCTATCATAATAGCTTAATATATAGCTCATAGACAGTTCTGTGTGAGCGCGCTGAGTACTTCTTTTCTTCTTTGCTTTTCTTCTCCTCCTTCTTTTTCTTTCTTTCTTTCTTTTTTTTTCTTTTTTTTTTTTTTGGTGGTACTGGGATGTTGAACCCAGGACCTTGTGCTTGCATGCTTTGCAAGTAGTGTACCACTGAGCTGTAACCCCAGCCCAGTTTTTTTTTTTTTTTTTTTACTTTTTGAACTAGGGTCTCCCTAAATGATGCAGACTGCCTCTGGTCTTGAACTTGAGATCCTCCTGTCTCTGCCTCCAGAGTCACTGGGATTACAGGCATGCACCACAGTGCCCAGCTTGTGTTGAATATTTCTGAGGGATAGATCCCCAATCCTAGGAGTGAAATTGCTATGTCCAAGGATGTACATATTTTAAATTTACTAAACATTGCTAGCTTGTGTCTTTAAAAGGCAAAAATAGGCATGGGAGTGTGTACCTATTTGCACACCTGTAATACTATTGGATGTTTTCTTCAATCTATAGGTTGAAATGGAGTCTCAGTGGTTTCTTTTATGAGTTGCTGATGGCCATCAAGGGTAGGTATCTTCTCTCGTTTTCAATCACCTCCCATCCCACACCTTTCTTCTCTGAATTTGCCATCCATGGTCTTACCTCTGCATTACTTTTTAATTTTTTATTTTCTATTATTAGTCATTATTTTTTATTTTCTATTATTAATTTGTCATTATTTTATTTTTATTTTCTATTATTAATTTGTCATTGTTTTCATTTTTATTTTCTATTAATTTGTCATTACTTTTTATTGTCTATTAGTAATTTGTCATTACTTTTTCATTCCTTATTTTCTATTATTAATTTGTCATTACTTTTTTTATTGTTACATTTGTTGTTTTTAGGTGCCATTGAGTTGGGTCCAACTCATAGCTACC
>VMDO01030389.1:0-21372 GCA_007922755.1 Pedetes capensis | reverse complement strand
GCGTATGGATATTATTCTATCACTGACAACATTGTATTTCATGACAGATCTTGAAATGTCTTTTTTGATGATGAATGCAACCCCATTTCTCTTTAGTTTATCATTCCCAGCATAGTAGACCATATGACTGTCTGACTCAAAATGGCCTATGCCAGTCCATTTTAGCTCACTGATGCCTAGAATGTCAATGTTTATGCGAACCATTTCTCTTTTAACAATTTCTAACTTGCCTAGATTCATACTACGTACATTCCATGTTCCAATTATTAATGGATGTTTACAGTTGTTTCTCCTCATTTTGAGTCGTGTCACATCATCACGTTGAGCACCCTGGGGTTTTACTCCATTTCCCTCATCACGGTATACTCTACTTGGAGGAGGCAACTGTTCCCCAGTAGTCTTTTGAGTGCCTTCCAACCTGGGGGCCTCATTTTCCGGCACTATATCTGACAGTGTTTCTTTGCTATCCATAGGGTTTTCAATGGCTAGTTGTTTCAGGAGTGGCTCGCCAGGTCCTACTCCCTGAATATATATCTAAGAAGGTGTTAAAATCAGGGTTTTAAACCCATGAAAAATTGGGTTCCGGTTTGGGTACGGGTTCAATAGTTAAAATGTAGGGAGCTCAGCTTTTAAATTTTAATTCTATTTATAGACAGTTTTTCAATTTTTATGTACAGTAAAATAGCTAATGCTATTACAACTACCAAAACAAAAACAACATAGTAGTAAAAACAACAACAACAACAAAAGATTAAAAGCTGAGCCTAAAGCCAATGTTTCACTGGGTATGTGTTCAGAAAAATTTTTTAGAATACTTGAATCAGACCAGGTTCAGAGTTTGTATTCGGGTTCTGTTTGAAGCCCTGCTATTTATTTAATACAGATAAATAAACAAGGTCTTTCCCATCCCTATCTATCTATTAACAGTATAGACAGACAATAAATTAGAACAATTAAGGATATGGACTTGAGAGTCACATTGTTGGGCCCAAATTTTCACTTTACCACCTAAGAGCTATGTGGCCTGAGCAAAAATGGTTAGCCTCCATATGCATGTTTCTCTATGTATAGGATATTATTAATAATACTATCTACCTGAAAAGGTTGTAACATTAATGAATTCACATATATAAATTATGTGCAATATATCTGTCACTTAGTAAGTATTGTTAGCTACTATTAAGAGCCTATCAGGCCTTTTGGTTACCTGAACCTCAATAACTAAACAATGTAGGATGCAAAAAAGACATAAATCCTTTAAGGCTCAGCAAATAGAAAGGGGAGCTTAATATAATTTACCCTTCCAAATGTGGATTACTGCTTACTTAAGAAGCCTGAGGCTTCCACCTCAAAGAGATCCATCTCTCCCTGCTAAAAGACATGAACAATATGCCAATTGAATTTAATTAATTGTGACACTGTTGGTTCAAAGACAATTTTGGAGCCTATCTTTGGGCAGTAGCTGGTCCTCAGTCATCTATCTCTAGGATAGCTCCAGGGATGCTGGATCTAAATTCAGTATCTTTGATTTCCCTCAAACTGAAACCTTTAAGCAGTTCTTAAAAGTCTCCATCTTAAAGCCAGGTGCATTGGTGCACACCTGTAATCCCAGTGACTTGGAAAGTGGAGGCAGATTTGAGTCCAGAGGCAACCTGCAAAACTTACTAAGACTTTGTGTGAAGATAAAATTTAAAAAAGGGCTGGAAGTACAGCTCAGTGGTAGAGGGCGTGCAAAAAGTATTCATGTGGTCCTGGGTTTAGCCCCCAGTACTGTAAAAATAAAAAATTTAAAAATTTAAAAATCTTAGCTTCAGTGACTACCTTCTCCTCCCACTTGCCCATGCAAATGAATATCTCAGAATTAACAGAAAGGAAACTATATTTATCGAGGGCCTACCATAAACTTGATACTTCACATTTATTAACTAAGTCTTTACAACTCAGCAAGATGTTACTCCCATTTTTAAAGCTGAAGATACTGAGGCCTAAGGAGGTTAAATAACTTCCCCCAAGTTACCTAGCTTATAAGTATCAGAGCTACTAAATTCCTTTTGTTTAGCCCATGCCATAGTGCTTCACATAAACTACTTATAAGCTACTTTCAAAGATGCACCACCAATAAAGAGATGCCCAGTTTTCATTGTCACAGAAAATGAGAAATTACTACACTAGTTAAGAGTATAGAGTGTCATGTTGTCATAATTAGCCTCATAAGAAAAAGCCATAAGACCCTATTTTGTTTGGAGGCCAGGTACAAGAAAAGCACAACAAAATCCAGCACCTCAGGGAGCTCCTGCCTACTCCAACCCCCAGAAGGACACTGTCTCAGCCAAACACATCAATGATGCTTCCATTTAAAGATTTTTACAAAACATGGATTGTACATGGCAAGGACAGACTATGAAAATGAAGCAACCACTAAATTACCCTAAATTCTACCTGTTATAATTGTGCTACAAATGATCTGAGGTGATGCTGACTGGTACTGAATTAATGCTGAAGTTCTGGGTGGCTGGGAAGATAATGAAGAAGAGGCAAGATTGATGTTGCTTTAAGAGTGAACCAAATGCTCAATGGAAACAAGACCATGGAGGACTTTTTAATTCACCCAGATGCTGGAATTACCAAGAATGGTAAAGATAAAGTCAGAAAACATGTATTCCATTCCTAGCCACCATTCTGAATTACTGCATAGCATAGAGAATTACTTCTCTTCTTTGATTGCCAAACTGTCCAAAAGGTAAGTAAGCCCTATTTTCTTTCCCCTACCCCAGATTAGTGAAAGTATTTAAGAAACAGGAGATAATATATGTATAAACCTAAGTGTTGTGCATGGACAAAAGGAATAAACAGAGAATGCAGAAATGAATCCATGCATTTGTGACCAAATGACTTTGGACCAAATTGCCAAGAACACACAACAGTAAAAGGACAGTCTCTTCAATAAATGGTATTGGGTAAACTGGATATCCACATAAAGAAAAATGAAATTAACCCCTTATCTCACACTAGAATCAAAAATAAGTTCAAAATGGATTAAAGACTTAAATATAAGAACAGAAACAGAAAATCTACTAGGCGAAAACATAAGAGGATAGCTCTGTGACATTGGTCTGAGTAAATATTTTTAAATATGTACCCAAAACTGACTAGGTGTGGTGGTGCATGCCTGTAATCCAAGCGAATTGGGAGGCAGAGGCAGGTGGATCTCAAGTTCGAGACCATAGGCAGTCTGTGTAATTTAGTGAGACCCTGTCTCAAAAACTAAAAAAAAAAAAAAAAAAAAAAAAAAAAAAAAAAAAAAAAAAAATGGGCTGGGGGTGCAGCTCAATGGTCCAGCACTTGCAAAGCATGCAAGCGCAAGGCCCTGGGTTCAATTCCCAGTACCATAGTACTCCCAGTTCATTTCCCAGCACCACACACATGCACGCACAAACACACACACACACACACACACACACACACAAAATGTACCCAAAACCATAGGCAACAAAAGCAAAAATAGACAAATGGGACTATATCAAACTAAAAAGTTTCTGAACTGCAAAGGAAACAATCAATAGAATGAAGAGACAATCTATGTAATAGAGAAAATATTCACAAATCATGCATATGAGAAGTGATTAATATACAAAATGTATAAGGAATTTATAATTTATAATTTAAATTTATAAATTTAAATTTATAATTTAATAGCAAGAAAACAAATACCTCAATTTAATAAATGAGCAAGACATGAATAGTTATTTCTGAAAAGAAGATATATGAATGGACAAAAGGTATATACAAAATTCTCAACGTCACTAATCATTGGGAAAATGCCCATTAAAACCACAGGGAGATATTACCTCACATCTGTTAGAATGGCTATCAAAATGATGAAAGATAACAAGTGTTGGAAAGGATTTAGAGAAAAGAAAACCCTTACACACTTTGTTGGGAATGTAAATTAGTATAGTCATGGAAAACAGTATGGAGGCTCCTCAAAAAATTAAAAATAGAACTACCGTATAATCCAGCAATCCCATTTCTGGGTACATATCCAAAGGAATTGAAATCAATTTGTAGAAAATTTGCCTGAACTCCCATGTTCACTGCAGCATATTCACCATAGCCAAGATATGGAATCAACCTAAGTGGTTATCAAGGAATGAACGGATAAAGAAAACGTGGTATATATGCACAGTGGCATACTACTCAGCCTTTAAAAGAACAAAATCATGTCATTTGTGACAACATGGATGAACTTGGAGGACATTTTGTTAAATGGAATAAATCAGGCACAGAAAAACAAATACTACATGATCTCATTTATATGTGGAATCCAAAAAGCCAAATGCATATAAATAGAGATTAGAATGGTAGTAATCAGGAGTTGGAAGCTAGGGTGGGTAGAAGATTTGGGAAATGTTGGTCTAGCGACAAAAACTTCAGTTTGATAGGAGGGATAAGTTCAATAGATCTGCCATGTAACATTGTGGCTATAGTTGATAACAATGTATTGTATTGCTAAAAACTGGTGAAAGAAGTCTGGGTATCTCAGTAGTACAGTCCTTTCCTAGCATGCATAAGATTCTGGGTTTGTTCTCCAACACTGCAGAAAAATAAATAAAAAGAAGAAAAAACAAAAAGGAAAGAGAGAAAAAGATAAAGAAAAGGAAAAATGCTAAGAGAATTTAAGTCTTCTCAGTATAAAAAATAAACATATGGTAATGCATATGTTAATAAGCTCAATTTAGCCATTCCACAATGTATATATTTCTAAACCTCACAATGTACACAACAAATACATTCAATTTTTATCTGACAATTTGAAAAATGAATAAATTAGAAGAAAAAACCTTTAAGTGTTGTCCCTGAAGAAGAAAGAGCCACTGCTCTTTGTTATTCAAATGCTATGGTAATGTCCTTGGTCCTAGTAATACCCATCCAGCCTGAGCTAGCTACTTTGAGGCTAACATCTTACACAGTACCTCATCAAAACTCTCCACTTTGCAAATTCCAATGTGAATCCACCAGATTGACCTCCCTATACTTTCAAATTAGATGAGAGTGCTTCAATTTTCTCTAATGGATGTTCTATCCTTTTTTCCTGTGGGTAATTAGCTTGTAGCAGGAAACAGGAGGTAAAGGACAATGTTTTTCATTAACTAGAAAGCTATTTTGTGAAACCTGAAGCTGCAAAAATTATTCCCTTCCAAATGGTATTCCAGAAAAATGTTTGCTGGCCATGTCTACTTCCATTCTTTCCTTCTCTGTGGTTTATGAAGTTGCACCATTTCTCTTCCTTATTGAAGTTTAACTTTCCACTCAATGCTTTGCACACAGTAGGCTCTTGTGAAATGTTTACTAATGAATTGCTTCATGCCACTCAAAACAAAATGGAGCCATCATGTAAATGTGTGGCTATAGACCTAAAAAAGAAGAGAGTCCAACAATGCACCTTCTTGTAGCAAGGTATACAACATGACATGGATATTAACATGCTTTTCTAACCAAAAATCATGTTCCTTAGGTAATATCTTCTTATTGGGGAGAGGAGTTCTTATCTCCTGCTGCTAGAGAAAACACTCTCAGAGAAGCCATCTCTCAGATCACAGTACTTTCTAAAAGAGTAGACTAAACTTCTACTTTTAGCAGAGACCCAAGAAACCTTTTGGTTTGGCTAAAAGCTTCTAGTCTATGGTGTCTTTCAATTCATGTGCCCCGAGGAAGGAAGAATGAATAGATTTTATCCCCCACTGATGCTGCTCTCAGTTTAATACCTAAGGGAATTAACAGCTAGGGGAAATTACAACTGGCTGGTAGTTTGGGGGGGAGTTTAGTGGCAAAGCTTCCTTTCTCCTTGAAAGTGTAAAAGAAATCCTCACCAATGAAAACAGCTTCCCGTTCCCAAAAGGCTGTCAAGCCAACTATTTTCAATCTAAGACTGAGTTGGCACTGGGCAGCTTGTGCCTTGTATCAGCCATTCTCTACTGTGTAGACCCTGCAGCTGGATCTTGGATTTTGAATTGGCCAGTCTACCAGTTGGGATGTCCGCTTGCTGAGAACAAACCTTGGCCAGCCTCTTCTGCCTAAATTTTCCCAAATGCTTCAGATTGTTCACTACTCCTACAGTCCTGAAACAGGACTTGCCTGCTAATCAACCAGTAGAGGAAATTTACAGGAGTTGAGATTAGTTGGCTGGAGAAGAGTAAAGGGAAAGATAAAAAGAATACAATTTACTGAATTGAAATATTCTCAGGATAGAAAAAATAAACTGAACTAGGACTACAACTTCAAATATTTAAGTTACATCTAAAGAATCATCTTGGAAATTGAATTGGATGATGACCAAGAGAGGAACATCCCCCTGGAGCACTTTAGAAAATATAGATGGGGGAAAGGTGGAGACAGTTACCTCAGAAGGCATTCTGGCTCATTTTTATAGCTTATACAGTCCTTTATAGTTTAATATGACATGTCTCAGGGACTTTGTGGGAAGACAAGAAACTTTTAAGAGGCACCTTAGCCACTCTATATTTTCAGGTCCATGCTTAGACTCTCTTAAGTAGACAGAAATCTAACACATAAAAAAAATTCCAGAGAAGAAAGTTATAAGGCCTCTCTCTCATTCATCTTAAAATTTAACAGCTCTCAATGTCAAGAAATGTTGCTTTATATTAATCCCAAAGAGTTCATATTAAAACTAATCCATTTTCCCTTGCTTCAGTGTCTGGAGACAAAGGACAATCAGTCATGCATTTGAAGACCATTTTTTGAATAGCCCCACAGTCTCCTCTTCTCCATGTTAAGCAATCTAAGCCTCTTTAATCTTTCCTGGAAGGTCTTTCAGATGTCCTCTGTGGCTTTATTCATGATTCTCTTCACTTTCTTTTTACTCTGCCTTTAATTGTGGAAACTACAACTAATAAAGTCCTCTAGTAAGCATGGAGTATGCAGACAATTTTGCTTACATTCAGATTTTTTCAAAATTTGTGATAACAGACACTTATTGCAGTTGGTATAACTTTTTTTTTGCTAAGTAAATTTTGGTACATTAACTCAATAGAATATTATGCAGCCACTGAAAATGATCATAATTATCAAGAGTTTATTATAACAAAAGGAGAAAAGGTTTATTGCACCATATGGGCAAGTGAAAATACAAATTAAAATATTATATGTACTCTTTCTATGGCTGCATAGTACTGTACATACTAATTTATTATAGTAGTTAGTTAGCATTTTATATTCTTATAATTTGTTTCCACACCTGTCTGTCCCTCCAAGTCAATGAATTGTGAGGGCCTAGGCAATAAATACTTCAGTCAATTCTGCTACATCAGCACTAGATGTGGGTCCTGGCAAAGAATAGACACTCAGATATGTTTGTAAAATGAATGGACATATTAGAGCCATATAAAAATACCCAATCATGGAATTTGATATTTGGATATAATAAGAGAAAATAAAAATGGTTTTACAATGATGATCAAATTAAAAAGGTTTTCACAACTCTCTCTCAAGGCCTGCATCCATATTTTGGATGTGTACTATTATTCTTTCTTCAGGTGTCTGTTGTTCTTTCCAAATGCCCACACTAAAACCTAGTGTATACTGTCTCTTATTTCTACTTAAACTCACTAACTTTGTTTCACTCAGAAAAAAGTTAGAGTTATATTCTTAATTTTTCCTTCACCTTTCATTCTTATATTTAGAAAAAGGAAGAGGGAGAAGATCAGTCTTAAAGGGTTTACTTGTGGCCAACAGGTCTACCAGTGTACTATTTTCTACCCATGTACCTTGTTTCATTGTTACTGAATTGTGTACTATCTTAGCGTCTGACCAAGTCATTGGGTTTGCCTTTAATGGGAATCCTTGGAAATCCATAGCTCATTTCCAGATATACTGCTTATCAACATCCCTTTCATCCCCACTTGGTCTGCTCTTCTCTCAAACCACACTTGGATTTGACCATAATAATCATGTTCCAGGGCCATACCTTTATCCTAACTTTCTAACAGTACAAATTTCTGTTTGAAAGCTGAGAAAACAAAGGCTGACAGAGACCCATGGTGATGGAGCAAATCAAGGGCAAATTAGGACTAAAACTTCATGAATCATACCATTGACTGCTATGTTGTATGACCTCAGATCTTATAACCCAAAGGTTACCTATGCCCTTAAGCCTGTCCCTACTTGATCTTTTCAGTTGCTAGGTGAAAAATGGCAAGTTTTGAGTAAAAATGAAAAGCTAACATTTAGTGTATGCCTACTATATGTCAGTCAAACTGCCTATGATAAGTGCTAGTATTATCTAAGCTTTCTCAAGAGCACACAGATGGTAAATGGCAGATATTCAAACCCATAACTGTCTGACTCCAAAACTCAGGTCTTCTGCACTGTATCAGATAGGATGTGAGCTTTCCTTCAAGCTAATAACCTGGCCCAGGCTCCAAGATCAGTCACTGACCAGATTTTCACTTGAGTTTCATTTCAAATATATTTCCTAGAAGGGAGAAGACAGCAGCTCAGAATAGAAAGTCAAGGTGGGTTGGTGGTAGCCATGGCTTGACATTCTCTTGGGTTACAATGACTAAGTCGACCGTCTGCTGTTATTCCACCTTCAGGAGTCTTGCTTCTATACCAGGCCCAGATTTTGCTATTTCAGCTTTAACACTACATCAAACCACATCTCCCCTCACACTACCACCTTTTTTGTTGACTTGTGTTTAATCTGACTTGAGTAGTGAAGGGAATATAAGCCACTGAATTCCTGAAGTTCTCCATGTCAGACATGTTGTAAGTATATAACACATTTAATCCTCACCACAGTTTTATTAGGTAAGACTCTTATATTTCTGATTTTAATGAACAAGCCAGGGCATAGAAAATTTCTATACTAGCTCAGAAGTAGTGAGTGGCATAGCTGAGATTTGAACTTGAGAAAAACTATAAGAATTTATGTTCTTAACCACAACACTGTACTGTCACTATAAGTGATGTAAGAACCCAGCAACAAAGCAGGATGGAAAAAGCCCTGTGGTGATGCTAGAGCTGAAAATAGCAACAATATAGCTTCCATCTAGACAATACATATTATATAGTACTTTTGACATCTGTATACTCATGTTATCCTCATAACTATGTAAGGAAGACAGCACTGTTGTTATTATTGTCAGCTTTCAAGGAGGCAGTATAGAATATTGGTTAAATACTCAGGTTCTAGAGTTTGATTTGGGTTCAAATCCTGACTCTAATCTTTCTCAGCTATCTTTCATTGGACAGATCCCCTTTATAGTCAAGTTCTTCATAATTAGAAATATCCTCATAATGTCAGGAGGAGAAATAAATTCAGTAATGTATTTACAGTGTTTTACCCAATTCCTGTCCCAAAGAAAGTCATCAATAAATGTTGGCTCTTATTATTAGGTGAGAGAACTAAGACCCTGAGAAGGAAAAGATCTATATATAACACTCAGGGAGGCATGAGCAAAGCAGGGTGTAAATTACAGGCTCTTTTCCCTAAATCCAGTATTCTAGAGTTCCTCACCCTAAAACTGTCATTTTGCATTTTGACAGATAAGCCAGAGGCCTGCTACAGAAATTCTGAGGATCAGCATGACATCAGATCAGAATGTTCATTTTGTCTGTCACATGTACCCCTCTCCACTGACAAGTGAAATTCAGCACCTGGCCCAAGGCTGAAAGGCAACAGACTCTCAGTAAGCATCTACTGAATGAATGAAATATCTAAGCCATTAAAGTGCTCCCAGTGGGCCCTGGGGAGACAGACAAATAAAACTATCATTTTTGCCTTCAAGAAACTCACTCCCACAAGAGATATGAACTCCCAAGTAAGTGAAGGCCCAATAGTGTGGTAAGTGATGTCATAGAAGGCTAAACAAGAGTTCTGCGAATACCCTGGAGGGAGAAAAAGGCCCTTTCTATTCATTTGTTACAAGTGCTACCACCTTCTCAAAGCAAGATAAAGAGGATGACAAAATTATTTCAAAGAAACTAAAGACTCCAGGTGAAATGACAACCAAAGCTCAAATTCTGCCTTCAAATCCAGAGTTTTCAGTTATACCTTCAGGAGTTCTATATGGGAACCAGATTTCTTTTCTCTCAAAACAGGACAAATAGGAAAGAATCTGTATTAGTTCATCCAAAGAGACTAAGCTAAATTTTTTAAAGGACTCCTTTGCTAAGGAGTTGTGAGACATTGGATGACACTGATCCAAAGTAGACTTTGAAATCTTTTAGCCATGTGAAAGGCTAGATGGCCTAAGACCATTGGGGTGTGAGCGGGAGCCAAAGGGAATTCTACATGTTTGTGATAAATCCCTGCTCTAATAATAATTCAGAGTGTCTAAATGGATGTCAGCTCTGCCAATTAAACAGACTTCTGAAATTTAAAAAAGTGTATTAGACAATCTGAGCTCACAAGGCATTGAGCAGGGTAAACTACTGCCCACTGTGGATTAACAGTCAGGGATAACAAGATTTGCCAATTATATGCTATGATTATTTATTATAACTACAGAGGTGTATTGTTTCTGGGGCTTAGCTCCATTGGTAGAGTGCTCTGCACTCTCTGAGGCACTGAGTTGGATCCCCAGTACTGTAAAATGTGGGAGAAGGACATAGCAATCCATTCTCGAAGCATTCCTGAAACAATGAACCATTGAAAACACTATGAATAGCAGAAAAGCACTGACATAGTGCAGGTCATGGCACTGTGTCAGGGAATGTTTCATTCTGTTGTATACAGGGTTGCTATGGGTTGGTCCGATTCAACAGCACCTAACAACAACAACACAGAGATATATGTAGCTGTCAACTTGATTCTGGATGGAAACATAAAAATGATTATTGTGATTATTAGTTAGCAGCAGCAGTATTTTATCCAGTTATGCCACAGAAATTACCACTTAGCATGAAACCCAAAAAAAACTGTTTTGTACCCCTTCTAGAAAAGCAAAAGAGGTTTAAAAATCTCTGCTTTGCCCCTCACACCCAATATTGTCCGTCTGTCTGTCTGTCTCTTTCTCTCTCTCTCTATCTCTGTCACACACACACACACACACACACACACACACACACACACACACCTATTTCCTTTGGCTCAGGCTGTTGTTGGTGCTAATTCAAGGAACATTGTTTCAATCATTTAATAGTTGTGTGATCTTGAACAAGTTATTCGACCACTCAAAGCTTTGGGCTTTTTCATGTGTAAAATGCCGATATCATTAAGAATGTCCTGGTACATAGAAGTGGTATTCAATAATGGGAGTCAGAAGTGATGGTACATGCTGACTGGTAGAGTGAGTGCCTCAGCAAGGAGAGGTTCAGATTCAGTTTGAAAATGTTAGCTTTTCTAGGGCTTTGAGACACTGAGATGAGCTGACTCCTTAGGCATTCTGCTTGCATCAGACAGTGCCAGCAATTTGATGCAGGCTATTATATAAGTCACAAGACAAAGCAACTCTCCTCTGGTGTTAGAACTTACTTGGGCATCAAGAATTCTGTAGAATCATGATTTCAAGTCCACATTTCCTTTCTGTCCACTCTTGCCAATTGCAGAGCCTTTTGCTCACAGGTCCATGCCCTCCAGCCCCATAAAACTCTGAACTCACTTTGTCAGTCACTCCCGATTCTGTCTCTACCAATTAAAACAACACACACTTTCCTCAATTACCCTCCTCCTGCTGACAGATGACAAGTGTGGATTGTTACAACAATGGATTCCCCAGGCAGGGCTTAAAAAAAAAAAAAAAAAAAACACCAGGAGATTGAAGATGATGTGTACAGAATGTTGGAATATTTTAATTAAATAAAATGTATAAAAATGAACTGTTGCCTCCTGGACACAGTAATGCTTCTGATGGTCTTGTCACTGCAGTATTTATCTGCTGGCCATGTGATAAGAAGACACATACTCCCCTCTAACTGACTCTCCCATTGGGTCAATGCGTGAGCAGAATTTTCAGCAGGGTCAGCTCTTCCACAGACTGCAGTAAGAACAGCCTAGCAGAGCAGAAGCAGCAGCTTTTCAAAGGCCCCTCAAAACCCCACTGCTCCTTAACCTCAACAGGCCACTGCAGATAGAAGTGGGGGGTGCCAAGACACAACAGATTCTGCGGGAAGGACAGACTTGGAGAAAGAGTATGAAGACAGGATAGGGAAAGAATGGAAGAAGGAAGAAAAATAAAGCAAATAGGAAAAAGTCAAGTAGAAGAGAGAGACAGCAAATAAACATGAGGAAGGACAAGAGGAGAATGGGAGAACAAGAGAAAGGAAAAAAGAAAAATGGGAAAAGGAGACATAACAGAAGGACTATGAAGAAGGGGAAAATGAGAGCCAGAGAAGGGAAAAAAAGCAGTTAAACGTGCTGTTGGAGAAGGGGTACACATTACCAGGAGCCTAACTAATCTGCTTCTTACTTGGCATTAAACAATCCTTGCTACTTTCATAATAGGATTACATTTAACACCTGTCAATGATATCACCTGACAAGCAAATATGGATGATACTTATTGTGATATTCATCACATACCTGTCGACAGATTAAGCTTTGGCAACTAGGGCAAATTTGGGAAGGACAGAAAAGCCAGGAAGATTCTTAGAAAGCTTAGAACTTTTGCTCAAAGTAAGTGGGGGAAAGAGACAGAGCCAGAAACAGATATTCACATATGCATACTTTGAAATTAGTTTTTGTTTTGGGATTAATAGCCTTGGCACACACTCTTCTAGAAAATGAAGATGGCCTATTTTTTCTGTACCTCTATCTCCATAGTCTGCATCTTTCTCTCTACCCCTACAATCCCAACCTCCATTGACACTCTCTTAAATTATCACTAGGGAGATTGGAACTTTATCCTCCCTAGCTTCCCTGGCTCCAGTCCCATCTTCCCAACTAAACTCTTACTCCTAATCTTTTTCTGGACCATTTATGAACTATGCTGGAGTTGGGGTTGCTGGGCTAAGAACTGGAGACTGTCTGTCTAGCACCAGGGCAGCAGTGTGGAATTGCAAGCTAGATAATGGTGTAGGCTAATTTTCTCTAGGTAAAGATTCCTGTAAAAGAAAAGGGAAGGGAAATGATTTTGTATGTTTCTTGTCCAATTATTTTTCTATCAGGGCTGATTTATCACCTTTGTCCTAGTAAAAATATAGTTCACTAAATTACATTAACCTGAATGGTTTCAAATTAAGTATTTATTATTAAAAATCAGATGATTAACCTGCCCAGTGATTAAGTATAATGGCAGTCTAATTTAAAGGAAACATAATTTAGGGTCAGTCAGAGTCACCAATCTTTCCCCTCCCCTGCTCTAGAATGTTCTGTTCCATAACATGTCCATAATTACAGGTAGACTTTCCTGCCTCCTCAGCTGGACTGTGAGCATCTAAAAGGTAAACATGTCTCCTTGATATCTGGATAGCCTAAGAGATTCATAAGGGTTGGCCTAAATAACAGTCCATCTCTGAATTAAACTACTTTCCTACCTAGTGAAATCCTGTGGGTCCCATCACCAGATGGAAAGTGAACCTCTTTCTTTGGCAGGGATCATGGAAAGAAACAAAGAAGGAATGAACATCTTTTGAGCACCTATGTATCAGGTCCTGTGCAGATTCTTTATACATGCAGTATTTCCCTCAATTCTCAAAATAATCATAGGCAGTAGGTATTATTATCCTCATTTGACAGATAGAAAACTGAAGTTCTGGCTAGGCACAGTGGCATGTGCCTGTAATCCTAGAGACTCAGGAGGCAGAGGCAGGAGGATTGTGAGCTTGAGACCAAAGGCTGCCTGTGTAACTTAGTGAGAATTCATCTCAAAAACTAAACAGTGGGCTTGGGGTGTGGTTGGGGTGTGGCCTTGGGTTCAACACCCCAGTACTACAAAAAAAAAAAAAAAAAAAGAAAGACTCTTATCCCTGTTTTCTTCTAAGAATTTTCTAGTTTTATGTGAGTTATTATCCTTAACACCAAAGGAAGAAAGAAAGAAAGAAAGAAAGAAAGAAAGAAAGAAAGAAAGAAAAGAAAGAAATGCAGAGACCTAAATGGCCATCAACTGAGGCTGAGTAATCAACAATATATCCATATTACAAGACTCTGAGTGTTAAAAAGAATGTAGTACATCTATGTGGCTGGGGTTTAGCTAAGTTGGTAGAGTGCTGCTCTCTACTTTCTAAGGCCCTGGGCTCGATTCCCAGCACCACAAAAATGAGAGAAGCACCTGGAAACCCACTCGTGAAACAATCTCAAAACAATCAGCCATTGAAAACCCTATGAATAGCAGAGAAGCATTGACATAGTGCCAGGCATGGCACAGTGTTAGGGAATGTTTCATTCTGTTGTACATAGGGTTACTATGAGTTGACCCCAACTCAACAGCACCCAACAACAATGAGTACATCTATAAGTAGTGACACAGTAAGATAATCAAGAGCAAGAAACTGGTGCAAGTTGTAGCTCACTGATACAAAACTATGTTTTGAAAATAAACCTACAAAAGCAAGGTACATATTTTGATGTTTGTATATAAGAATGTATACAGACATACACACATCCTTGTGATATCTGTGATAGTTACTCTTGATTATCAACTTGACTGGATTGAGAGATGCTTAAGACTAGTAAAGCATACCTTGGGGTGTGCCTGTGCTGACATTTCCAGAGATGACTGACATGTGGGACAATAACTGAGACAGAATGACCTTCCATGAGTGTGGGTAGCACCATCTCACAGACTGGGAGCCTGGATGGAATAAAAGTAGAAAAAGAGAAAGCCAGCCAGTACATGTAAGCTCCATTCTTCCTGAGCAAGTGCTTCTATCACTGCTTCCATCACCCATGGACATCAGACTCCAGTTTCTTCAGCCTCTCAAAGCAGACTTATGCCAGCAACTCTGTGGTGAGCTTCTAGTCCTTCATCCTTGGTCATCCTTGTTCTGAGGCTTCCAGCTTCTTGGATTGAGCAGCTACTGCGTTCTCTGGCTCTCCAGCATACAGATGGCCATTCTTGGACTATTTAGCCTCTTATTATACAAGCTAATCTAATTAACCCATATATATATGTTTGATTGGTTCTGTTCCTCTAGAGAACTCTGACTAATATAGCATTCAATGACTCAGAGATTGCGTTAATGTGCACATAAATGCCCCCAACCCCAGGGATCTTTCTGATTTCTCCAGAGAAATTAGTATAAACCAGGGCTCTTTAAAATGTAAAGAATATTGAGGGAATACAAATTCTGACCCAATATTTGTCAATCCCGTTCATACAAGATTCCCCATTATCCCTGAGCTCATATAGATGAAGAAGCATAGAAAGATTTGCAAAAAAATAACAGGCTGCTATTGTTGTTTGTATTTTCCCTTGCATGAGTATTATCCAACAAGTGTATGAGGAGTCCACTTGTAATACTATGTATACTTCTACACATTTCCTGGTATTGCCTAGAGGGAAGTTTGAGATTTATTTTTCTATTCAGTAAGTTAGTGCTTTCTTCAGATAATTTTGAACAGGAAGAATTCATGAACCTCTATACTTTGAAGCCAATTCTTATAGGCTTGGGATAAGGGTCTAAGAGAATAAATAGATGGTAGTCTTATGAGACAAGCAAAAAAATCAAAACAACAAAAGAAAAGAAATGATTTCTGATATATGAGGCATCATTGCATTATGAACACATGATTTGGTATGACAATGATGGTAGAGTCCATCAAGGATGTCCTTATGTGATTAAAGAAAAGCAAGAATTGAAAATTGGACTTAAATTAAAAACATTACAAAAACTCATGATTTTGAAAGATTTCTGTCACACATTGAAGAAGGTGGCCACATTGGTTATGTCTGGGCAAGGGAATTTGGTGTTGAGGGTTTAGGGAAAGGGAAGGGGCCACTTTTCTCTGTATACACTTCTGTAACTTTTTCCACATTATACCATGTGCATGTTTTATCTACAACACTAATATTGAAGGCCTATGTCATAGAAATGGCTGAAGAAGTCTAGTGACCTAACTTCTGCCAACTCTCAGGCAAAATAATCCAATGTACACTCATAGTTAAACACAAAGACTCAGGGCCATCACTCTATTCTCAAAAACAAGAATCTTGGAGGATAGAAGACACCAAACTTGGAAAGAAGAAAAAGTAAGATATACCTGGCACATCTTGCTTTATCAGCAAGCAAATATGAGTAATAATAGTGATTACTTTGTCATTAAATATGTACTGTGGTGTAGGCACTATTCTATGTGTTTTATATAAATTAACTGATTTAGTCTTCATAGTATCCCAATAAGGTATGTACTATTTTCAACTGTGTTTTACAGTAAATGAAACCAAAGTAAAGAGTACTTAAAGTCATTTACACAAGGTCAGAATTCTTTCAGCTAAGTGTGGACTATTTGTTTTTAAAGGACAATTAAAACAGATTGAAAATATCTCTTACTATCCAAACAGTGACACGTTAAAAAATATATAACAGCTACCTAAGTCTATGCTTGCAGCCGTAGCCCTGTGGAATCCAATAGCATCAGATCTCAGAAGGTAAGCAGGGTCGGGCCTGGTTAGTACTTGGATGGGAGACTGCCTGGGAACACCAGGTGCCATAGGCTTGGGAGATGGACCTGGTAACCCACTCCCCAAAATCAATCCACCATTGAAAACCCTATGAACAGCAGAGAAGCACTGACAATGAGTGTTTTGCCTGTTTTACGTAGGGTCGCTATGAGTCAGATACTGACTCAACAGCACCTGACACCGCCACCACCACCTAAGTCTATGAAAAGAATTTTAATTCACAATGATATTTAGAAGTAGTAGGTAATATAGAATGTTTCATAATATTTTGCATGTTTTGTTGGTAAAAATAATTACTGACTAAGTAGAATTAGGTAGACATTCTTAGACAACTTTGACAATAATAATCATAAAATGGTCAAATATTAGTAAATGTTTACATGTGCCAACCACTGTCCTGAGCACAGCATAATCTCATTTAATCCCCATTTTAGAGTTGGAGAAATTGAAGCATATCTATATTCAACAGCTTGTCAAAGATTACACAGATAGGAAGTGTTAGGTCAAGGTATGAATCTATGCAGTCTAGGTTCCAGAGCCTACAGTCTAAAACATTACCATATATTGGATCACCTACAGGTCACAAGACTACTTAGAGATATATGCATGATAATGGGGAAAATTCTGTATGATATCTGATTTCTTGCAGTTACAAGAAAGAGATCAGAACTAATAGGAGACTAGTAGAGGAAACTAACCTGAGACCACATAGAGGAAGGTTTGAGTTGGGGTGAGAGGAGATACACTGAGTTGCCATCAGCATGCTATTTCTAGTTCAAGCCTACACATGCATGTTCAGGGTTATAGGGGAGTGCCACATCCTAAGTGGAGAAGACAGACAGGACACAAGGTGAAGAGACCCTCCTAAGGGAGCTGATAGTTTTAGCACTACCCGTGCCACAGAGAAGTAGCCAGGCCATACTGTCCCATGAAATAAAAGGTGAAAGAGACATGGAAAATGGCCTCCAGAAGTGCAACTTGTCCTCTTCTTCCCTCTGATATCAAGAGACCAACTGATGAGAAAGGATACCCTATCCACTCCTAAATATCTAGGCAAAACCCCTCAGACCCGACAGACTGGAAGAAACTTGTGAAAAAAGGAAGTTGAACCAGCATTTGTTGAATTCTTACTGTTTTCAGGTAAGCACATGGTAATCTTAGGGAAAAAAGGTAGGATGGAAAATGCCTGCCCAGCTGTGAAAATGCAGATGGAAGTTGTGTTTTAGAAGGTACAGATATCTTATTTTCTCAAGAGAGCATTGTCAAGAAAATAAGTATCTAAATGTGATTCCTTTGCCAGTAGAGACAGGGACTAAGTGTCTAAGCAGAGCAAAATGGCAAGGATGAGCTACAGTAGATTCAGCTAAGTGCCAGGAACAGGAGATAAGTACCCATGATGCAAGCCAGTGAAAGGAAAGAGGCAAGTTACTCATTAAGCAGTGAAGTGACAAGGAGAGGGTAAGAAGCAAACAGAGGTATTGAGGGGAGGATCAGGGCATAGAAGGTATATGTGGGTTCAGAGCAAAGAGATAAGCTTGAAGGAGGAAAGGAGCCACAGTTAAATGATGGGAGATTGTCAGAGGAACAGGGGATAAGAGAGAAAGAGTTTCAAGGTTACAAAAGAGGGCAAGAACGAGGTAATTGGGACCAGATGAAAAGAAGGATTTCACCCACAAAACTGATGGCTCAACAGTGGGAAGGAAAAGAATAAGTAAATGTAGGGATAGAGGGGACAGAAGTTTAGAAGGTAGTTAAAATAAACCCTCCACGTGTCTGTCATCTTGTCATGCTTTGGGGGCTTATGTGTTGGTGTGATGCTGAAAATTATTCTGCCAGTATCTCAGATACCAGCAGGGCCACCCATGGTGGACAGCTTTCACTTGAGTTTCTAGACTAAGATAGACTAGAGAGAAGGACTCAGTAGCCCATTTCTGAAAAGATTAGCCATTAAAAACCCCATGAATAGCAGAGAAGCACTGTCAAATATAATGTCAGAAAATGAGCCTCCCAGGCTAGAAGGCATTTGAAATTCAACTGAGGAAAAGTTGCTTCCTCAAAGTTGTTGTTGTTGTTAGGTGCCGTTGAGTCAGTACCCGACTCATAGTGACCCTCATAGGGTTTTCAATGGCTGACCGTTTCAGGATTGCCTTGGGAGTGGATTGCCAGGCCCTTCTCCCATTTTTGTGGTGCTGGGAATTGAACTTGGGACCTCAGAGACTGCAGCGCAGTGCTCTACCAACTGAGCTAAATCCCAGCCCTCTTCAAAGTAGAGTCAACATTAGTGGTGGTAATGGAATAGTGCCCCTGGGACCTCCATTTGCTGATGTGGCATGACACAAAATGAGAAGAAACACAGTGACTGCAACAATGGGCTCAAACAAAAAAAGATAGTGTGTATGGCACAATGTCGGGAAGTGCTTTGTTCTGCTATACAGAGAGTAACTATGAGTCATCCTGGCTCCATGGCATCTAACAACAACAGCAACAACATCAACAAGTTAGGGGTTAAAGACTAAAGGACTAGATAGGGGCTAAGGTTTACTAAGTGAGATGACCAGAGCTACATGATGGAAAAGAAGTTCTTTGTGAACTCAGTTGTGAGATGTTGTTAGTTAAGAACAAGGCTGAATTAAGCCTACAAGGCACAGGAAGGGTGGGGATGGAAAATAAAGGAAATAAAGGCTGTAGTGAGCAAATGTGGGTAATCCACAGGATTAGGGTAAGTGAAAAATGATAGATTAGTGTAAATATGCAGTATAAGTGAAAGGATGCAGTTGTGGAGAAGGAAACTGATCTGGTTTGAATGTGGAATGTATCTCAAAGATTATTACAAAGCTTGTTGCTTTTGGGAGGTGGGAGAACCCTTAAGAGGTGGAACCTAGTGGGAGATCTTCTGGTTACCATGGGCATGCCCTTGGAAAGGATAGTGAGACTCCACTCCTTCCCCCAACCCTGCTTCCAGGCTGTCATGATGTAAGCAGCTTGTTCTACCATGCACTCCTCACCATGATGCATGGCCTTGCCACAGGCCTACAAACAACAGGGAAAAAATATCATGGATTGGAACCTACAAAACTGTGAGCCAAAATAAACTTTTTGTCTTTATGAGTTGATTAACTCACATATTTCATTATAGTGATGGAAAACTGATTAACACTGAGGCTGAAGAACATAAAGGGGGTTTAGGGAAGGGAGATGATAAAGAAAATGAGAGATTAATAAATAAGAAGTGGATTAGTAAATTCAGTGAGCAGGGATATTCACTAGGGAACAGGAATTCCATGGAATATTATAGTTCTGTAAGGAGAGGAGAGTCATCAGTAGGTGCATCTAGCTATAAACATTGGGTTGAAGAAACTTCTTTATCTCCATGGGCCTTGGAATTCAGTTTCCCATAGATACACTGAGCTGCTAGCAGACACTGGTAATAGTGACCTACCAGAACATAAAGCACAGTCCAGAAAGTCTTTGTATTCCAACAACACTAAATAAACCAAACAGGCCATAAAAGTCCTACAAAGTCTCTGGATATTAAACTGGCATTGGAGCCATAGTCCTCAGAAATAGGCCAGAACCTGGGTGCTAAAACTATACATGATGACTTCCTACTAAAAGAAAAGATTTAAATAGAACCCATTAGTGCCAAGAATAACACCCAACATATCCAGAATACACTGAAAATCTCCCATCACACCTAGAATTAAGAAACCCACAACATAAATGACAAATGACAACAACCAGATGCCAATATACCAAGATGGGTAAAGATGTCAGAACTATCTGATAAGTATTTTAAAACAACTATTATAACTTTACTTTAACAACAATTATAAATTCTCTTGAAACAAAAAAAAACTCAAAGAAGTTATAAAAATCTCAGAGGGTGCCATAAAAAAGAATCAAATGCAAATTATAAAACTAAAAATACATTAAATTAAATTTTAAAATGCTGGATGAGCTTAGTAATAGAGATGACAGAGGATAAAATCAGCAAACTTGAGGGTAGATCAATACAGTTTACATAATCTAAAGAATAGAGAGAAAATAAAATGAAAAAAGTGAACAGAATTTCACAATCCTGTGAGACTAAAATGAAAGATCCTCACATTCCTGTCATCAGAGCTCCAAAAGGAGAAGGGAAAGAATGAGCTAAAAGAGGATTAGAGACAATAGCAGAAGAAAACATACCAAATTTCAGAAAAGACACAAACCTGCAGGTTTGAAAATGTGAATAAACTATAAAGAGAAATATTCAAAGAAATACGTGGGATGACATATTATAGTTAGACTTATGAACACCAACTAGAAAGGAAAGTAAATATGTGTAAAGACACGGACTCCATAGTCAAAAATGCCCACAAAGATAGCAGGGGTTGGCTGTTACACACTTGTAATCCCAGCACTAAAAAGTCTAAGGTAGAAAGATCATGAGTTTCTGGCCAATCGGAGTTACAAACTGAGTGTGAAGCCAGCCTGAGTTACAATATCGAAACCCTGACAAAAAAAAAAAAAATTGCCCACCAAGGAAAGCTGAGGCCCAGATGACTACACTGGCAAATTATATCAAAAATTTAAAAACTAATTAATAATAATATTTCACAAGTTGTTCCAAAATATAGAAGTTAGGGAACAGTTCCCCACTCATTCTGTGACACTATTAATTGCCTTGAAGCTAAAACCAAAAAAACAGTAAAAGGAGGAGTAGAGGAGAGGAAGAAGAGAGAGGTGGAAGAAGGAAAGAGGAAAGAAAAGTAAAGTACTAACATATCTTACGTGAGTATGCAATTAAGCC
>VMDO01030388.1:0-15193 GCA_007922755.1 Pedetes capensis | reverse complement strand
GTACAAAATCTGTTCAACAAATCTTTGGAACAAGTAGGACAGGTATGGCTATTCCTCAATTTTCTTCTATAGTTATAAGATCTCTAAATAAGTATGTGGTTCTGTTAATTTCCTATTGTTGATATGAACTTAGCAGGGTAAACCAACACAAACATATTATACAATTCTGTGGGCTAGAATCTAATTGTCTGTAACCAGACTAAAATCAAAATTCTGGCTAAATATCTAGAGATCATCTACATTCCTTAGCTCATATGGAGCTCTTTCTCCATTTTCAAAGCTAGAAGTACTTCCCATATCTGCCCATAATTCCATAGTCACATTTTCTTCTGACCACAACCAGGGAAGGTTCTCTGTTTTTAAGAATTCATAGTATTGCATCAGGCACAGTGGTGCACGCCTGTAATCCCAGCAGCACGTCTGTAATCCCAGCAGTTTGGGAGATGGGAACAAGAGGATCGCAAGTTTGAGACCAGAGACAGTCAGAGGAATTTGGCGAGATCCTGTCTCAAGAAAGTAAAAACATGGGCTGGAGGTGCAGCTCAGTAGTCTAACACTTGCAAAAGCACGAAAGTGCAAGGCCCTAGGTTCAACCCCCAATACCCCCCCAAAAAAAGAATTCATAGTATTAGGAAAGTCCCACCCGTCTAATCCAGGATAATTCTCAAATGCTTTAACATTGATCTGATCTGCCAAGTCGTTTTTTCAATGCAAGGTAACTTTTTTTTTATGTGCCTGATTGGAATATCAACATCTTTGTGGAGCTTTTTTTCTGCCGCCCACAATGGTAAATCTCAAATTAGAAGTTAGGACATTTGATGTTGGTCAGAATGCTTGCATCATAGGAAAATTCAATAAGTATGAGTTAAGTAGGTACAATAAATGAATTAAACAGAAATAGCCCTAGGAATCCAAGTAGCATAATAAGGTTTGAATAGATGTAGTATAGTAATTAATTAGCTGCAATATTTTTACTTATTTCATTTTGAATTTTCCTTCAACTTCATAAGATGTACACTTGATTTTTCTTTCCTGAAATCAAACAATAATTTCACAGTCTGACTGGAAAGTAGGCAGCTAGAAATTTAAGCCAAAGCTGTGTGGATTTTACCTGAAAGATAGGCTATTTTATTGCCACAGAATAATTTTTCATTTTAGGGAAATGAAGTAAGAGAGGTAAAAGCAATAACAGTAATTCTAAAATCATATCAAATTAAGAAGAATTAAGAAAAAGGCTTAGCAAGTTTAAAGAAAGGCCGGGCGCGGTGGCGCACGCCTGTAATCTCAGCGGCTTGGGAGGCGGAGGCTGGAGGATTGCAAGTTCGAGACCAGAGGCAGTCTGCGTAACTTAGCAAGACCCTGTCTCAAAAAGTAAAAAAAAAATGGGCTGAAGGCGCAGCTCAGTGGTCCAGCACTTGCAGAGCATGCAGGCACAAGGCCCTGGGTTCAACCTCCAGTACCACAAAAAAAAAAAAAAAAAGAAAAAAAAGTTTAAAGGAAGTTTCTGTTTTCTTAAGCTTTTGTCTACTAATCTTCACTAATAAAGTGATTAAAATGATACTTTTAAGGGCTTCCCAAGCTTGCTTTGTGTAACAGTTACTAACTACATTTCTTGTTGAGTTTTTAAACACCTTTATTCAGGTGTAATTGATGTATAATAAGCTGAACATATTGAACATGTTCAATTTTATTAATTAGTGTATTTTTTTGATACATGAATATACCTGTGTTGTTATCAACACAATCACAGTAAGGAACAAATCTACCACAACCTATATTTTTTCATGCCTCTGCAATTTATTCCTCCCCAAAACTTCCAAAACTTCTGCTCCTGCAAATCAATGAGCTAATTTCAAACATGTGTTACTGTGAATTTCTGGGGACTTTACAGAAATAGAGTCATAAAATACACCCCCTTGGGCTAGGGATGTAACTCAGTGGTAGGGGACTTGCCAAGAGTGTCTGAAGCCCTGGATTCCATCCCAAGTGCCACTAAAATAAATAAATAATATTATCTGGTCCTTATTGTCAGGCTTTTTCCCTCAAGGTAGTTGTTTTGAGATTCATCCCTATTGTTGCTTCTGTCAATATTTCTGATCTTGGCAGGCAGAAAATAAAGGAGAGCTCAATGGATATTGGGCAAGGGAGTCGGGATAGGAAAATTGTCTTGTAGTATCTAAGAAATGAAAGATGTACAAGAAAAATTCATTTGGGGGTCATGATTTAATTCACATCTGTACTGAGTCTTAAATATGGCCACATTAGCTTGAAAGAGTTTCTGGTACACTATCCAAAATTCTAGATAATGGTGAAGTGTGAGAGACAATCAAATGAAACACTGAATGCAGTGGCCATGGAGAATGGCTTAGAGAAAATACTCTCTCCTTGACATGTACCGTGATAATTGAACCTGGGAAATAAAAATGGTGGAAAATCCACGAGGAAGGCGCAATATGTGGTGCTGCCAAATAAAAGCACCCTTTCTTCAACCACAGAATCCTGGCCTCACTCCCAGCATCACCCACCTCCCATGGCGTTGTCAGAAGTGGTGTCTTCCAGTATCTAAGCAATCTCAACCTGCAGCAGTTCCACTGTGGCATCCAACCCCATCAGATCTCAGAAGCTAAGCAGGGTCAAGTCTGGTTAGTACTTGGATGGGAGACCACCTGGGAACACCAGGTGCTATAGGCTTGGGAGAAGGACCTGGCAGCCCACTCCCAAAAATCAATCCTCCATTGAAAACCCTATGAGCAGCAGAGAAGCACTGACAATAGTGCTTCATCTATTGTGCGTAGGGTCGCTATGAGTCAGACACTGACTAGACGGCGCCTAACAATAGCAACAAAGGATCTCAGGGATGCAGCTGGCTGGGGGGAACACATATGGAATAAAGTTAAAAGGTGTGACTCTTCATTGACCTGAGGACAGTACACAGGGGAGAGCAAATGACTTGGGTAGATCATTGCTGGACTCAATGTGGCTATCATGATCAGGAAATTACTGAGACCTAAGCAACTGAGGACAAACAACAGATGGTGGAAGCTGCAGACCACCTGTGAACCTCAGTTCAGAGGCAGTGGCAATGTGAGATGATCCAGTGCAAGGTCTTCCTCTTCTTTCTCATAGATCCCACCTACAACTTCTACCTGTCCCTGGCTGACACCAATCCCCTCCACTAGTACTTCTTCTCATGAAAGCCCCCCCATCTCATCTCCTTCCTTCTTCCCCAAATTGGAGCCAGTACAGGGTTACTCTATTCCCCTAAAGGTGCAGAAAACAGTGATGATAAAAAGAGCACTTCAAAATATTTCAAGAATAAAATTATATTCAAGAAATTACCACTTCTTCAGGTAAACCCAAATAAATAATAAGGCCAATGATATTTAACCACATGCTCAATGAGATATAATAAAAGTCAGAGGCCATGGATATAGAACACTGGAGAATTCCATCACTCCATATAATGAACAGTGCATAGCAAGGCCCAGAGACCTAGAACTCTGCTTTTTTCCCCACAGGAGCTAGGGAGGTACAGCTAACTGCATAAGGACCAAATCTTGCACCAAATGGCTGCACTGGTGGTGCTGATTACATTTAAATAAGATAAGATGTGAAAGATATCTTATCCCAGATAAGAATGAAGATGTGAAAACATGTGTTTATGTGCATATGTGTGTGAGTGTCTAGGACTTCTCTGATGGTGAGGAGGGGGTAAAGGAAGGGAAAAGGCAGGTGTGTGTGAAGGTAAGGAGGTGAGACCCAGCAGGGCTAGGATCCACAACAGCAGGTCACAAGTAGACAGATATTGTGGGCAAGAATTAGGTGAGGATTAACATTGATGATACACTTCCTCCTTATTACTTCATCGAAGAGACAAAGAGGAAAGACGCCTGACGTTTCTACATGTGTTTGTGGGAGGGTAGATTCAGATGCAGAGAGGCACATTATATGTGTAGGGGGAGGCAGTATCAAGTATGAAACCTGCAAAGAAATTGCCTCTAAACCACATACATCCTGTTGTTGTTGTCGTTAGGTGCCATCAAGTCAATATGTGACTCATAGCGACCCTACATACAACAGGCAAAACACTACTGTCAGTGCTTCTCTGCTATTCATAGGGTTTTCAATGGCGAATTGATTTTTGGGAGTGGGTTGCCAGGTCCTTCTCCTAGTAGTGTTTATCGTGTATCACCTGATCCTGTAACTGAAGGCTTGCAGAAGGACCAAAAACTCACACTATTGAAAGTACTCCACACTCAAATAATGGCATTTGAAAGCCACCAACTGAGCACTAATTAGACCACTTTCTTACTAAGAAAAGAGGGATAAAGCAGTAATCCTAAATCTGAGGCATTGGGAGTGATCTGTGCCCTGGGCAGGCAGTAAAGGGAAGTACTGTATTCAGAGCATTTTAATATAAGGAAAGGCTAATTGATAGTCTTATTTTACTGTTATTTTTACTATTCCCTCCGTACTCATTTTTACTTATTTTTACTATTTTTTACTTATTTTTACTGTCTTATTTTTACTATTACCTCCACACTCAAGCTTTTCTTAAAAATGCCTATGATAAACCAGGCACCATGATATAGTCTGTAATCCCAAATAGCTCTGAGGGCTGAGGCCAGTGGATCAACAGTTCAAGACCAAAGGGAGCCTGCAAAACTTAGCAAGACTCTGTCTCAAAGAAAAAAGATAAGAGGGAATCTTGGGGTGAAGCTCAATGTTAGAGCATTTGCCTAGTGTGTATGAGGCCTCAGGTTCAACCCCCAGTACTGCCAAAAAAATGTCTATGATAAAAATACTCTCCCTCACCCCAGAAATACTTTTGCAAATATGTTTTTGTATTGCCTGCAGAAAATATCATTTTAAAAAACAATAATCTCAAAAACAGTCAGTAAAAATTGACATACAATAAACTGCACAAGGTGTATAGTGTGATTATTTAACCATAAGTATATGCCTAGGAAGCCATCTCTACAGTCAGAATAAACATAGCTATCATTCACATAAGTTTTCTCCTATCTCTTCACAATCTCTCCCTTGTGCCTTTTTCAGTATTTGCATTTCCGTGTAACCATGGACTTGTTTTCTCTCAGACTACAATAGTTTTCACTTTTTAAAGTTTTAAATAAATACAATCATATAGTGTCTGGTCCTTCTTTGTCTTTTATGACTCAACACAGCGATTTGATGTTTAATCCATATGCTGCATATATCAATAATTCATTTGTTTTTTGTGGTAAATTAGTATTCCATTGCATAGACATAATATTCTTACCCATATTCCTTTTGATGAGATTGAGTTGGTTTAGGGTTTTGTTATTAATAAATAAAGCTAATATGAACACCCATTTATAATTCATTTTATAGACATATGATTTCTTTCCTTTTAGAAAAACACATAGGTGTAATATGACTCTTAAGGTAATCATCATGTTTAACCTTAAAAATAATGGTCAAATTGTTTCCAAAAATTGTTGTAATATTTTACACTCTCATAAGTAATGTAAGAAATTTCCTATGCCCTACATTATAAAAGTCACTTGATATGATTTGTCCTCAATTTAGAAATTCTAGTATGTGTGTAGTGGTATCTCATTGTAGCTTTTAATTTGAATTTCCATAATGATTACTGATGTTGAATATGTATTCATATGATTCTGTATCTTTTGTGAGGATGTATCCATACAAATCTGTTGCATATTTTATTGGGTTGTTCAGTTGCTTATACAAAAGCATAAGACTGAAAATTCTTTATCATGTTGTATTTTTAAAATATTTCATCCCAATCTGTGGCTTGTCTTTTCAGTATAAGATTCTTTCCAAAAGCTAAAGATCTTAGTTTGTATGAAGAGCAATTTACCAATTTGTTTTCATTGACTTATTATGATTTTGCTGTTGTTCTTAACAATTTTTTGACCAATTCCAAGAGACAAAGTTTGTTATATTTTTCCACACATTTTATGATTTTTGGTTTTTTATTTATACCTATAATCCACTTTTAGGGACTAGAGTTTGTCTCAGTTGGGAGAGTGCTTGCTCTGCACACTCTGAGGCCCAGAGTCCCACAAAAAATGAGAGAAGGAGTTGGCAGCCCACTCCCCAAACAGTCAACTATTGAAAACTCTATGAATACCAGAGAAGAACTGACATAGTGCTGGGCATGGCAGAGTGTTGGGGAATGTTTTGTTCTGCTGTACACAGGGTCACTACAAGTTGGACCCACCTCCATGGCAACAACCAACAACAATAATCCTTTTTAGTGACCTCCATTTGCTGATGTACCCCAACTCAAAATGAGGAGAAATGACTGTAAGCATCCATTAATAATTAGAAGATGGAATGTACAAAGTATGAATCTAGGAAAATAGTCAAAAGGGAAATGGAGTGCATAAGCATTGACACTGCCTGGTTCAAAGTCAAGAAAGGTATGCATCAGGACTGTATCTTTTCACCATACTTCTTCTATCTCTATGACAAGCAAATAATCTGAGAAGCTGGACTTTATGAAGAAGAACATGGCATTAGGATTGGAGGAAGACTCATCAACTGCCTGCATTATACAGATGACACAAATCTGCTTACTGACTCTGAAAAGGATTTGAAACATTTACTAATGAAGATCAAAGAACACAGCCTTCAGTATGGATTGCATCTCAATATTAAGGAAAAAAATCCTTATAACTGGATCAATATGCAACTTCATGATAAGTGCAGAAAAAGTTGAGCTTGTTCAAGATTTTGCTATACTTGGTTCTACAATCAACACACATGGAAGCAGCAGTCAAGAAAGCAAAAGACGCATCACACTGGGAAAAGTTGTTGCAAAAGACCTCTTTAAAGGCTGAAAGATATCATATTGAAGATGAAATTGCCCCTGACTCATGTCATGGTATTTTCAGTCGCATCATATGGTTGTGAAAGCTGGACATTGAACAAGGGCAACAGGAGAGGAACTGATACTTTTGAATTATGGTGCTGGAGACAAGTATTGAATTCCATGGACTGCCAAAGGGCCAACAGATCTGTCCTAGAAGAAGTAAAACCAGAGTGGTCCTTGGAACGAATGATGGCTAGACTGCATCTTATGTATTTTGGACATGTAGTCAGGAAGGAACAATCTCTGGAAAAGGACATCCTGTTTGAGAGAGTGGCAGGTCAACAGAAAAAAAGGAAAACTCTCCAATAGATGGACTGACACAGTGTCTGCAGCAATGGGTTTAAACGTACAAAAGATACTATTCCTGGCAGAGAATCAGGGAGTGTTTCATTCTGCTGTACATAGGGTCACTCTGAGTTGGACTCAATGGAACCTAATAACAATAATAACATACACATGAAAAGAACATTCTGTTGTTGACCTATGTCTTCTATAAACGTCAATTAGTCATTTAGATCTATTCTCTATGTACCTCTGTTGATTCTGATGAGAGATATGTTGCCTTTACTAAATTTTGTTCCTTTGTACATAGTACACATTTTTCCTGCCTACTTTTAAAAGTTTGTTTTTATAACCAGATATGAACAAATTTACTCTCATGTTTACTACAATTTTCCTCTATTCTGTGTGTTTGAGATGTTTTCTTCAAATTTAGCCAAAGTTCAGGCATTATTTCTTCAGACTTTTTCTGCTATATCTCTATATCCTTCAGAGATTCTAATTATTTATATATGTGTGTATGTTATAAAAATAATTTCATATGCATATTCTTATGCATGTATAATATAGTAATATATTTTAAAATATACATAAATATCTTTTTGTTATTGTTGTTAGGTGCCATTGAGTGGTATCTGACTCATAGCGACCCCCATAGGGTTTTCAATGGCTATTTCGGGATTGCCTTGGGAGTGGATTGCCAGGTCCTTCTCCCATTTTTGCCGTGCTGGGAATTGAACTCAGGACCTCAGAGACTGCAGCACAGCGCTCTACCAACTGAGCTAAATCCCAGCCCTAAATATCTTTAGGCATACATAAATATACACAAATATTTACTTTTAAGATCTGTGAATAACAGAATGCTTAATGTTGAGTAGTACCAAAAACATGTAAAACACCTTAGGAAGACAAGTACTATCTGATAGCTGTACCTAGTGCTTAAATATGTATTCCACTGTTCACTGTTTCCTCATCCAGTTTTCTGTTTTTTCTTTCTTATCTATTTTTGAGTAGTTTCTTTTAGTATGATTTCAAGTCCACTGATGTTTTCTTTTACAATACCAAATCTGCTATCAATCCTATTGAGTATGTTTTCATCTCACACACTAATGTTTATCTCTCGAAGTTTGACTTCAGTAAGTATTTTTTTAATCAGTCGTACCTGGCTGGGCGCCTGTATGCCTATAATCCCAGCAGCTTGGGAGATGGAGCCAAGAGGATCACAGCTTTAAGGCCAGAGGCAGCCTGAGTAATTTAACGAGACCCTGTCTCAAGACAAAAAACTAAAAATGGAGCTGGAGTGCAAGTTAATGATAGTGCATGTGCAAGAAATATGCACAAGGCCCTGGTTTCAGTCACCCAGTACCACAAAAAAGTCACCCATGTCTGTACTTAGATTTATGAATGTGTGGAAAATAGTTGTAATAAGTGTCTTAGTGTTCTTTTCCATTAATTCTAGCATGTATATTCATTCTGGGTTAACTTTTATGTATACATGTTTTCCTTGTAGTAGTTCATAGTATCCTGCTGCTTATATGTGTGATAATTTTGTTTTAAATAACATATGTTGTGAATTTTATCTTATTGGGTACTGATATTTTTATATTCTTATATATAAATATTTCCAGCTTTGATATGGGTTGTAATAAAAAATTACCTGACAATATCTTAATCCTTTCATATTTTGCTTTCAAGATTTACTAGAGGAAGCCAGAATTGTGCATAGTCTCTAGCTGACTATTCCTTACAACTAAGGCAAGATTCTTTGATGTAAACACAGAGAAGCATGAATTATGAGATTTTCCAGTCTGGCTGATTGGAACAGGTATCATTTCTGACTCTATGTCAGCATTAGTTCATGATTTGCTTGTCTTTTCTGATTTTTTCCCCTTGGGCCTGGGCTAGTTTCTCCACATGTGTGCTCTGATCAGTAATCTTCCAAATTTTTTAGGGAAATCCTTGGCAGATCCCTTGAGCCCTCTATCTGTGCAGATATCTCTGGCAATCTGCCCTGTGAACACTGGCATCTGCTTTGGTTTTGCAAAATCTTAACCACAATCTACTCAGCTTTATAGTTAAAAACTGTTTCTCTCTAAATTTACCTGCCTGCACTGTAGGCTAGAACTTTATCAAGGTATGTAGATGAAAACACTGTAGGGCTAATTCCTCTTCTCTTAGGAATCCTTATCCTTCATTGCCTAATGTCCAATGTCTTAAAAGTATTGTTTCATATGTTTCATGTTCTTGGTTGGTTCAGGAGGGAGGATAAATCTAGTCCATTGTATACATCTTACTTGTAAGCAGAAATCTCAGTTTTCAGTAAGTATCATTTTCTGTGATCAATCTTAACTTTTGTATACAAATATAGACTATTGGGTTTCAAGAAGTCCACATGCATGATCCTGTTGAATGCTAGTACACCAGCTCCTCAAAGTAGTCAGTATCATCATTTCCGATTTTCAGATGAGGTAACTGACATTCATTGAGATCAAGGAACTTTGTCAACATAACGTAGCTTTTAAGCAGAAGCCATTGACCTAAGACTTATAATCAGACATATCTGATTCCAAAGTTTTTAATATTAACAATATTGCTACCCTTTCTTGAATGCCAAACTACCCAGAATATTTGTTATAACTGATAACAGAAAGAATTATGATCATTTTAAGTCATTTAGAAGTATGATTTGCTGATAGTTCAGATTTTAAATGTACTTACTAAGCCAAAATAATTATCATACCAGAGATATTATGTGTTTTGGGTTTAGATAAATAAATCTAAATGTCATCTCATCAAGCCTGAATGCCAACAGTTGTGTGTGCAGCTTCCAACAGCACAACCTTTGAAAACTTGTTTTTCTTTAATTGCAAAAGATACAAGATCTGTGGGAGTAACAGAATGTTTAATGGTGAGTGGTGCCAAATGCAGGTAAAACAGCTTGGGAAAACAAGTACCATTTGAAAGCTGTACCTAGGACTTAGCAAAAACAGTATGTCATTTTAATCACAACAAATAACCCAGAATCATTATAAAACTTTATCAAATAAAGTGGTTTAGATGGAGCTGGCAAATAACATTAAACATGTTAGAGTCAAAGTTTCAGCAAGGTGCACTGAATGGTGATTTGGAAAAACAGGTTGCCCAAAGGCTCAACAGAGTATAGAGAGTTGATATTGCTAAAATAAGATCTAGTAGGCTAGTCTGAGGCATTTGGGATAAATGCCTATCCTTCCTATCAGAAGAGCCCACTAACCATTTGAAAAAAAATTAACCCATCAGGCACACCTGGTTTCACCATTTTGTGGTTTAAGAAGAAAGGAATTGGGGATGGAAACAAGTCATTCACTCTCAAGTTTGTCCTAAACACTTTTACCAGCATGATCTTTTCTAAAACATGGGTTTCACCATGTAGTTTCACTGCTTGAAGACATTTACTGTTGCTTTAACAAGCATACAAGGATTTCTACAGGGTGGCATCTGCTCTTGCTTCATGCTTTAGAATTAATACATGCCTCAGACACACTGGACTTCCAGCCGTTCCCTAATATGCCATGCTATTAGAAGCCAACATGTTTTTCTTATCTTCTCTCTCACTGCTTGGAATGTCCTGTTCCTATTTACCTTTCTGGAAAAATCTTCCTTATCTTAAATCAAATGGCATCTTAAAAGTTCCCTATTTGGTAAAAAAAATAATAATAATAATTTTTTTAATTGCTCAAGTCAAGGTCATCATTTCCTCTTCATTCTGCTACTGTACTGTACCTAGGATTTACTTCAATTATTGTACTTATCACACTGTATCACATATGTGAAAATGCATGCCAGTCTCATCAATTTTCTGTAAGCCACCGAGAGCAAAAAATGTTTCCCACCATGTTGAACAGGATAAATGGTAGATAAGTGAGTGGGTAAAAAGGAAAAAAAAGGAAGGAAGATAGAAACAATGTACTAACTAGGAATGAGAATTCTTGAATAGATAAAAAAAAAGATATATTATGAACAAAAACAGACAGGAACTAAATTGTCCACCAAAGAAAAAAGGCCAGAAATTACCTAGAGTATCAAGACATATTTGCACTATTAGGTTGATGGGACCACCATGTGTCTTGTCAGTTTGCCATATTGTGGGGTCTTGTGTGTTGCTGTGATGCTGAAAGCTATGCCACTGATATTACAGATACCAGTAGGTTCACTCATGGTGAACAGGTCTCAGTTGAGCTTTCAGAGTAAGACAGACTAGGGAGAAGGACATGGATAACCTATGCAGGTTCAAACTGAACCTGAGGAAAATTAGAACAAGTGTACCAGAGCCAAGGTATGACCTGAAGTATATCACACCTGAGTCCAGAGATCACCTCAAGAATATGATTGATGCATTAGACACTAATGATCAAAGACTAGTCAAGTTGTAACATGACATCAGAGACATCAGTCATGAGGAAAGCAAAAGGATATTACAAAGATAGGGGGAAAAAAGACCCAATTACATACCAAAAGAGATTCTGAAACTTGTCCTTGAATGACGAGCAGCTAAAGTAAAATGAAGTTACAATGAAGTTAAAGAACTAAACAGTATTTCAAAAGGCAGCTCAAGAAGTCAAAATCAAGTATTATGACATATGAAAAGAGCTGGAGATAGAAAACCAAAAGGGAAGAACATGCTCTATTTTCCCCAAGCTTAAGGAATTAAAGAAAAATCCAAGCCCCAAGTGGCAATAGTGAAGGTTTCAAAAGGTAAAATATTAACCAATGCAGGAAATATCAAAGAAGATGGAAGGAATACACAGAGTCATAATACCAAAAAGAATTGGTGGATGAGCAACCATTTCAAGAGGTTACATATGATCAGGAACCAATGGTACTGAAGGACAAAGTGGAAACTGCCTTGAAGAAATTGATGATCCACAAGGGACCAGGAATTGATGAATACCAGTAGAATTGTTTAACAAGACAGATGCAGCCCTGGAGTTATTAATTTGTTTATGCCACGAGATTTGGAAAATAGCTACCTGAACAACTGATTGGAAGAGACCCATATTTGTGCCTATTCCCAAGAAAGGGGATCCAACCAAATGTGGGATTTATTGAACAATATCACTAACATCACCCATAAGTAAAATTTGGCTAATGTTCAGCCAAAATTGACTGCAGCAGTATATAGACACTGAAGTGCCTGACTATCAAACCAAATTCAGAAGAGGGCATGGAAGGAGAGACATCATTGCTTAGGTCAGACAGATATTAGACGAAAGCAGAGAATATGAGAAAGATGTCTATCTATGTTTTATTGACTATACAGTGACATTTGACTGTGTGGATCACAATAAATAATGGATAACATCGCAAAGAATAGGAATACCAGAGCACTTAATTGTACTCATGGTGAATCTGTACATAGACCAGGATGCAGTCATTCAAACAGAAAAGGAAACTGCCTGCTTTAAAGTCAGGAAAGGTGTGTGTCAGAGTTGTGTCCTTTCACTGTACCTCTTGACTCTCTGAGCAAATAATCCAAGAAGCTGGACTTTTTTTTTTTCCCGGTACTGGGAGTTGAACCCAGGGCCTCGCGCTTGCATGCTTTGCAAGTGCTGGACCACTGAGCTGCACACCCCCAGCCCTTTCTTTTATTTTATTTTTTGAGACAGGGTCTCGCTAAGTTATGCAGACTGCCTCTGGTCTCAAACTTGCAATCCTCCTGCCTCTGCCTCTGGAGCCGCTGGGATTACAGGTGTATGCCACTATGCCTGGCTCAGAAGCTGGACCTTTTGAAGAAGAACATGGCATTATGATTGGAGGAAGATTCATTAACAACCTGCGTTATACAGATGACACAACTCTGCTTGCGGAAAGTGAAGAGGATTTGAAACTTTTACTGACAAAGATCAAAGAACACAGCCGTCAGTATGGATCGTGCCTCAGCATAAACAAAACAAAAATCTTTACAACTGGATCAGTACCTGAATTCATGATAAATGGAAAAAAGATTGAGGTTGTCCAAGATTTTGCTTTACTTGGTTCTACAATCAACACCCATAAACGTAGCAGTCGAGAAATCAAAAGGTTGCATCACTTGCTTTGCAAACATCTTTATTTTGGTGAGTCCTATCTATTTTTTTTTTTTACTTTTCTTGCATGTGCTTTTGGTGTCATATCCAAAAAGTCATTCCAATGTCATGTCAGGGACCTTTCTGTCTATGTACCACATATTTTAAATCTGATCTGCACTCAAATTTTGGCTCCTTTTCTTCAATAGCCCCATGTCCATAGGGCTACTGAATAAATATGATGGTGAAGTGATGGAAAACACTGATAATTTTTCAGTTATGAGTGATGATGATGAGTGTAATGAATAATGGGTAAATTATATTGTGATAATAATAAATAAAATAAATTATTTCATTGTATTGTCTTATGACATGTACAAAAGTTCTATAATTTTCCCCAAAATCATCTCTCAGCAGTGAATCTAATCTGCACATGATTCTAATTCACATCTGATTTCTCATCCCTCCAAAACTGTTGAAAGGGTGCAGAGTAGAATCAAGAATATGTGGTATTATTCAAGGATTTTCACATATCCACGTTCTATGTTTAAGTTGTTAGATGATTTTGAGTTGATTTTTGGACATGATGTGAGATAAAGATCTAATTTCATTTGTTGGCATGTGGATATCCAGTTTTCCTAACATCAGTTATTAAGAAGATTATCCTTTCTCATTGTAGTTTCTTGGCATCTTTGTTGAAAATCAGTCGACCATGTTGTTGTTAGGTGCTGTCAAGTCTGGTCTGACTCATAGCAACTCCATGTACACAAGAACAAAACATTCCCCAAAACTGTGCCATGCCCAGCACTATGTCAGTGCTTCTGCGCTATTTATAGAGATCTCAATGGCTGATTGTTTCAGGAATGGGCTGCCAGATTCTTCTCACATTTTGTGGTGCTAAGGATTGAATCCTTGGTCTCAGAAAGCACAGAACAGCTCTCTACCAACTGAGCTAAACTCTGGCCCTCAACTGACCATTATTGCACGGAATTATATCTGAGATTTCTATTCAGTTTCATTGGTTTTTGTGTCTGTTTTTAATGCTAGAGCCATGCTGTTTTGATTACTACAGATTTGTGTATATGTTGAGATCAGGGTTTGTAATGCCTCCAGTTTTGTTCCTTTTGCACAATATTGCTTTACATTTTTTTCTATTTCTATCACAAAAATATCATTGGAATTTTGATAGAGATTGCATTGCATCTATAGATCTTCTAGGGTATCTGGAACATTTTAGCAATATTAATTCTTCCAGTCTGTGCACACAGAATATCTTTCCATTTATTTATGTCCTCTTCAATTCCTTTAATCAATGTTTTATAGTTTTTAGTGTACAAATTTTGCACCATCTTAGTTAAATTTATTCCTGCATATTTTTGTGGTGGTTATACATGGCATAGTTTTTTTTATTTCTATTCAGGTAGTATATTTTTAGTTCACAGAAATACTCGTAACTTTTGTATTTTGATTTTTATATTAAAATTTTACTGTATTTGTCTATCATTTCTAACCATTTTTGCTTGTTGTTTTCTATATGTGAGGTCATGTCATCTGCAAACAGAAACCATTTGCATTTCTCCTCTCTGACTTAGTTGTCATGTATTTCTTTTGCTTTGCTAATTGCTCTGGCTAGAACTTCTGATACCACATTAAATGGATATGGCATGAGTGGGTGTCCTTGCCTACTTCCCCATCTTAGAAAGTTTTCAACTTTCCACCATTTAGCATAATATTAGCTATGTACTTATTCTATGTTGAGGCATCTTTCTTCTATTCCTAGTTTGTTCAGTGATCTTTTTTCATGAAGGGGCATTGAATTTTTATCAATGCATTTTCTGCATCTATGGAGATGATCATATGATTTTCCTTCTTCATCATATTGATGTAGTGTATCATGTTCATTGATTTGCATATATTGAAGCATCCTTGCATCCATAGGATGAATTTTACTTGTACATGGTGAATAATCTTTTTTTTTCTTTTTTTT
>VMDO01030387.1:0-21257 GCA_007922755.1 Pedetes capensis | reverse complement strand
TCTGTCATCCCAGTGACTTGGGAGGCTGAGGCAGGAGGATCACAAACTCAAGGCCAAAGGCAGCCTGCGTAGCTTAGTGAGACTCTGCCTCAAGGGGAAAAAATAAAGGCTAGGGGTGCAGCTCAGTGGTGGAGCGCTTGCAAAGCATGCACAGGGCTCTGGCTTCAAAACCCAAGTACTGCAAAAAGGAAAAAAAAAAGTCCATTGTATGGTGTATATAAATTATGTTGAAAGCAGTACTACTTATTTGAACCTGTTAATTTTTTATTACAGTGTTTTCTAAATGTATTCATGAGTCCACAATGCATTGTTTTGTGTTCTAATTGTGTGTTTTATTTAAAGCATTTCAAATGAAGCCTATCTTATAAACATTTAATGTATGTGCTCTGTGGAATGTAACAAAGTTAAAAAGCAAAGTAGAGGGTCTGATAAAATTAATCTTAACTGATAAGCGGCCTGTACAGTATAACTCTGCTAAATCTCTGTTTTGAAGCACTTTTTCCGATTAAAATATTTGCACGGGCTTGCTTGACTTCCTTCCTAACAGCCACTTTTGGCTGAGAGTGCTCTGTCACAGTGGCTTTGGTCCTTAACGCTGGGTAACCATCGCACAGGAAAGCTCAGTTCTGTGACTAGTTTTGGAGCGATCGTATTTGTATTCTTATGTTCCCTGTTGATCTAATGCCTGGGATTTGGCTCAGTTGGTAGGGTGCTGCACTGCCGTCTCTGAGGTCCAGAGTTCAACTCCCAGCACCACAAAAATGGGAGAAAGACCTGGCAATCCACTCCCAAGGCAATCCTGAAACAGTCAGCCATTGAAAACCCTATGCGGGTCGCTGTATCCGACTCGACGGCACCTAACAACAATGAGTACTAACATATGTTTTGTTTTAAACAATGTTATGAGGTTAGATATTTTATTATCTAGTTTGCTATATTCTGGTATAAATACAGACATAATTGTAAATAGTTATAAATTGTTAAGCTAGAACCAGTATTATTTGCAAAATGCAATGCTAGGTTGAGAATATCCACTCACTGAACCATTGAGCTCAAGCTATTATGTTGTGGTAAATATAGTAGAAAATATTCTTATGATGTATGTAGTGTAATACCACATGTCCATCTAGTATAGATATTTTATAATAACATGCCAGTGAGTCTCTCGCAGATACAACAAAATTTAAATGTCATTTAAATTTTTTGTTCACTTTCTTTGTGATTTTCAGATATGTTTGTAAACAAATACACAGTTCTTTGTAGGACAGAAAAAAATCTCCATGTCATCAAATGTTGTTGTTGTTAGGTGCCGTCAAGTCGGTATCCGACTCATAGCGACCCTCTGTACAACAGGGGAAACACAATTGTCAGTGCTTCTCTGCTGTTCATGAAAGACCCTGAAAGGCCCCACCTAAAACTGTAACTGCCTGGGACGGCTGGCCCCAATACCAGGAAAGTGGGCCAGGACAGAAAGTCCCGTATCAGAAAGAACCAGAGAGAGGGAAAGTCTGGTATCAGATCTGGCAGTAGCCGCAAACCGCGCCTTTTGAAATCCCCGCGCCTTTTGAAATCCCCGCCACAACCCCTACTGCGCCTTTTTGAGATTCCCGCCACAACCCCTGATATGTTTTGAAACGACCAATAACCATGCTTCTGCTTCTGTAACCGCGCTTTTGCCTATAAAAAGAACACTCGCCCTTTGCCCGGGGCGCTCAGTCATCCAAAGACTGGAGCGACCATAGGCGCCTGTGTGAACAATAAAGCTGCCTCTTGCGTTTGCATCCTGTGGCTCGACTTTGGTCCTTGGGCTTGGGTCTCCATCCACGAGAGATACCCTCCGGGGGTCTTTCATTCATAGGGTTTTCAATGGCAGATTGATTTTTGGGAGGGGGTTGCCAGGTCCTTCTCCCAAGCCTACAGCTTCTGGTGTTCCCAGGCGGTCTCCCATCCAGGTACTAACCAGGCCCGACCCTGCTTAGCTTCCGAGATCTGACGGGATCCGATGCCACAGGGCTACAGCTGCAGGCCTGTCATCAAGTAGCATTAATTAAAAACATTTAGAGACAAAAACTTTAGTCTGTGCACACTCCAAATAAGTATATACTTCTATAAATGACGTCCATAATTTTCCTGAAGTATAGATATGAATTTATATGAATATTAGCCAAGACTTTTTTTTTGAGACAGGCTCTCACTATGTAGCCCAGGGTGGCCTTGAACTCAGTCTTCCTGTCTAAGCCTCCCAAGTCCTGGGATTATACAACTATGTGCCACTATGCCTGGCTTATCAACAAATAGTTAAAAATCTGCAAATGAGGCTATGCACTAAATTTATATATAAATTGAATTCCGAAGTTGATAACTGTTATTTAAAACATAGTATCAGAATTCTTATACTCCAAAGTTCTAATTTTATTTGGTCTTTTTTTCCTTTGTCCCAAGACAAAAAAAAAAAAAAAAAAAGATAATGTAAAAATGGATGGTTTAGGGGATACTGACGGCATATATATGGTTTCTGATTTCTGAGACATCATCTTATAACAATCTATTATGGGTTTTGTTACAAAAAAATCCAGACTGTTATATAGCTAGCTGAGGCATTAGCAAGCAATATGAAGGAAAGGGGAACTGAAAAGGGCCCCTGTATTCCACCATGATGAGGAAGCCATGAAGGTCTCTGAGGACACTGGAAGGATATTTTCAAATGGGTCCCACACCCTGCCCACGCCCTCAACCATTTACAAAACAAAGACCCTAAGCCTGCCTCTACTGGGTGCTCTGAGCTGGGTGTCTAGGGCTGATGTCATCCTAGGGGTTCCCTAGTTTGAATAAAACCAAATTAGGGAACGTGTATCCACTCTCTCTCTGCTCCTCTCTCTCCGACGCCCATGTGCGCCTCTGGCCCACCATCTCCTGTCTATCGAGGGCATCTTTCCTTCTAAAAGGAAAGCAGGTTTTTCCAGGTTTCTTGTCAGATCTACCTAAGCTGCTCCTGGTGCCTCTGTTTTCCCTGTAATTATTCCTTAAAGGCGTACTATCTTTAATAAACCTATTCCATATTCCCTGCTATGGCTTCTGTACCTGGTATAAATTCTTTTATATGCTGAATACAAGGACCAAGGTTTTGCTGCCAGATTCCCAGACCCACACTCTGGACCTGCCTACCTGAGCTCCCTGAGTCTCCCTGATAACATGGACGAGTTATAAAAGTCTGACACAGTTGCAGGAGGTTTATAAAACATAAATCTTGTAAGAAAGTATTTATACATAAGTTGGCTATAACAAAAAGTTTGTTCATAAGATATTCTAGTTCTTTAAAATAACTATACCTTCTGAAAGTATTGATTAATAAAATTTACAAAAGGGCTAAGCTTAAAGGACAGGACTGCCTAGCGTGGTGGCGCCCGCCTGTAATCCCAGCAGCTTGGGAGGTGGAGGCAGGAGGATCGGATTGCAAATTCAAAACCAGAGGCAGTCTTCGTAAATTAGTGAGGGGCTGGGATTTAGCTCAGTTAGTAGAGCGCCACTCTGCAGTCTCTGAGGTCCCAAGTTAGATTCCCAGCACCACAAAAACAGGAGAAGGACGTGGCAACCCACTCCCGAGGCAATCCCGAAAAAAAACAGCCATTGAAAACCCTATGAGGGTCGCTATGAGTCAGATACGACTCGATGGCATCTAACAACAACAATACTGTCTCAAAGAGTGAAAAAAATGGGCTAGGGTTGCAGCTCAGTGGTCCAGCACTTGCAAAGCATGCAAGTGTGAGGCCCTGGGTTCAACCCCAAGTACCACACACACACACACACACAAACAACAACAACAACAACAACAACAACAACAACAAACCCAAAAACAAAACAAAAAAAACCCAGGACTTTATTTTATTTTATTTTTTGCGGTACTGGGGGTTGAACCCAGGGCCTTGCACTTGCATGCTTTGCAAGTGCTGGACCACGGTGCTGCACCCCAGCCCATTATTTATTTATTTATTTTTTTACATTTTGAGATAGAATTTTGCTAAATTACACAGATTGCCTCTGGTCTCAAACTTGCGATCCTCCTGCCTCTGCCTGCCGAGTCGCTGGGATTACAGGAGTGCACCACCGCCGCTGGGGAGGACTTTATGTTTTATCAAAGTAATTCCATATATTTTCTGTTAATTTTATCAGAGTAAAATTTTTTTGTAAAAATAATTTTGAGCACAAATTTAATGTGTCCAATCATTTCACATTATAAGTGATGCCATACTAGTAATTACAAGGATTAGACATCATTCACCAAGACAGCCTTGATAATGCTATATTCAAGGGAAATAACTAGACAGTTTTATAAATTGCTAAGCCTTCTGTGGTTTTGTTTTGTAACCTCCTTATAAAACTTTGTAACTGTTGCCTGTTGTCGCAGAAAAGAACTTCAGGACAGCCAGACAATGACACAAAGCCAATGACATTAATTGTACCTGTCCAAGGCACAAATAATGTGGGCCTCTTAAGAGAAGAGAGCACTTAGGTGTCTTTACAAGGAGTATATACAGATTTGGTGGTTATACAAGGTATATTATTTTAGGCTTAGGGGTGGGAGGGAAGTTCCAATAAGACAAAAACATAGGCTGAAATAGGTCAAAAGAAGAAATACCATTGTTCAGGATTTAAAAGATTAAGTAGAAATATTTTGGTACACTGTCTACTTGAGAAACTTCCCTTTAGTAAAATAAGATTCTAAGGTCCAGGAGGTTCATTATGTAGGTTTGTTGTTGTTGTTAGGTGCCGTTGAGTCAGTATCTGACTCATAGCGACCCCGTGTACAACAGGTGAAACACTATTACCAGTGCTCCTCTGCTGTTCATAGGGTTTTCAATGGCAGATTAATTTTTGGGAGTGGGTTGCCAGGTCCTTCTCCCAAGCCTACAGCACCTGGTATTCCCAGGTGGTCTCTCATCCAGGTACTAACCAGGCCCGACCCTGCTTAGCTTCCAAGATCTGACGGGATTGGATGCCACTGGGCTTCAGCTCCAGGTTTATACAGGTTTGTTGTTGTTGTTGTTAGGTGCCATCGAGCCTTTATATAGGTTTAGAGATAACAAAAGAGTTACAAGGGAGTTGTCTGGGTATATGTTAGCTGCAAACATAGCCCATAATCCTGTTTGTGAGGTTCTCAGAGAAGCACAGGATTACAGAGGGGAAAGTAAAGTTAGACTCAAAGGTCACTTACATTGTACCCTGAGTATAGCTATTTCAACATTTCCATTTTTAATGACTCTTGAAATAATGCCTCTATGCAGCAGTCCTCACAGCCATTTTCTTAATACTTGCCAAGTCCTTGTTGTTCAGCTGATCTTGGGGTGAAAGCTCTTTTCCTTTCCATGTGTGAGAGCAGGCCTAAGGTCACTTTAAGATCACTGGTTCCTTGAAAACCAGCCCTCAACAAAAGCTGATAAGGGTAGCTGTGCCTGCCGGGCGCAGTGGCACAAGCCTGTAGTAATCCCAGTGGCTTAGGAGGCGGAGGCAGGAGGATCACAAGTTCGAGACCAGAGTCAGTCTGCGTAATTTAGTGACACCCTGTCTCAAAAAGTAAAAAAATGGGCTGGGGTTGCACCTCAGTGGTCCAGCACTTGCAGAGCATGCAAGGGCGAGGCCCTGGGTTCAACCCCCAGTACTGAAAAAAAAAAAAAAAAAGTCTCTGTGCAGGCAGGCCTCCGCAATTTTCTTGTGAGTTGTGTTTTAAAGTCCATGATTTTCAGCCGGTGAGATTTATACCAGATTCTGGGATGAAAGCTCTTTTGCTTCCCAAGTCCCCTGAGTTTTCCCTTTTTCTGCTGCCTCACGATGGGTTGTTGTTCCTCCGGTGGACACGTTTATCTTCACAGGCCAGTGAGGAGAGAGGAAATTTGATTTCAGTTTTCCACCTGTGGATTGAGGCCACTCAATAACCAGGGCCAAAGAACTAAACAGCTATGTAGTGCACTCTCATCAGATGGAAATAACGCCCCACGTGGTCCAGGAGGTTGCTTCCTTCATACCGTACCAGTACCACGGTACTGGTAAGATCCTTAGCTGGGTGCGACTTGGGAGAAGTCTTTGCCAGAGCGTTTGTTTTTCCATTTTCTTTCATCATCCGGGTCTATTCTGTGATCACGAGAAAGGGAGGCACCTTGTTGCCACAGCGTGGATGGCACTGAGGCAGTGAGGGACCAGCTCCATTGGTCTTGAGTGCCATCCCGCCTCAAGTCCTGGGATGATCCTTGGGAAAGGGAAGGAGGGAAGAAGGGGAGCGAGAAAGGAAGCTTTGTCGGCTGCTCCCTCTCTTGGCTGCTCCCTCTCTTGGCGCAAGGTCAGTGATGGGTTTCAGTGTTCAGATAGGCTCCGGGCTCCCCTCCTCCTCCCTGGTTGCTCTTTCTTTGTCAACATTATGAGCACCTCTCTTCCTTTCCCAGCAGATGCGGAGCCTCCCAGAGTTCTGTTCTGAGCTCTCTTCCCTCTCACACTTGACCTTACCCCTCTCCACGGCTTCAATGGCCACGTCCTTGCTTGGGATCTGCAGACCTCCCTCTCTATGCACCTCCGTCCCTGAGCTCCAGTCTTACACCTAGCTGCTTCCCAGCACCTCAGATGTTGTATCTCCATCCGGAAGCCATCGCTTCCTCCTAGTCTCCCTGCCTGGCTGTCATGATCTGCCCAATTGTCCACTCTCCTCAGTTGCCAAGCTTTGGCCTCTTCCCCCTCTTGCTCACCCTACTGATCTCCAGCCAAGGGTCCCCTCAGAACCCATCTGAATCAGCTCTCCAGTCCTCAAGCGCTTCCTTTTGTGCTCAGCCAGCTACCCTCACCTGCCAGCTTCCTCTCTGGCCTCCCTGCCTTCAGGTCTGCCCCCACATGGTGCCACATTCCAACATGGGCATGTGATCATGCTACAGGATGAAGCCATATTCCTTCCGTGGCCTAGAAGAACAGGAACCCTCGTCTGCCTTCCTGCTTCATGGCTTACCTCTCCTGCTCAGCCCAAGGTCCCCTCATGTCACTTGGCTCGCTTCCTTGAATGTTGATGGTCACTATGGCTTGGGGGACTGATTTCCTCATGGCCTGTCTTCTAGCCAAAATATCCCTCTGTCCCTCTCCTGGCCACGCGCATTCCTCAGGCCTCTGTGGAGACACCCTTTTCTAGGACACTTTGTCCAATTTCCTGCTCCGGCTTTGCTGCCCCTCATCACAGCCCTTTGCAGCTGATGCTCAGTTTACTTTTTATTGACCTTTCTCCCCCCAGTGATCCACAATCCCTTTGAATGCAGGAACCTGGTGTCTGGGCCATTTCCTTCCTCTCAGAAAGGAAATACCTGCCATGGGGTCTGACATAAAATAGATGATCCATGAATATTGAGTAACAGCTTGGATGAATAAACGAGAATTTACTGAACTGGTAGAAATAAGCAAAGACCAACCAAAGGAGAACAGGCAAAGGCTGTTTGCTCAGTGCCCGCCATAGCGAGGCAGGCAGCTACTGTCACGTCAATTCATGTGTGGAAGACCTGAAGGCATGCAGAGGACAGGGAAAGCTTTCTGATGAGGAAAGAATACGTCGACACGCCCTGACAGCAGGCTAGGGGAGCATTCTCTGTGGTTGCTTAGGCTGCACATGGCTTTGTCTGGTTGGTCCTAAATTGAAAATGGGGCAAAAATTGGCTGGGCGCAGTGGCACACGCCTGTAATCCCAGTGGCTTGGGAGGCGGAGGCGGGTGGATCGCCAGAGGCAGCGGGACCAGAGGCAGTCTGTGTACCTTAGAGAGACCCTGTCTCAAAAAGTAAAAAAAAAATAGGCTGGTGGCACAGCTCAGTGGTCCAGCACTTGCAAAGCATGCAGGCGAGAGGCCCTGGGTTCAACCCCCAGTACTGCAATAAAAGGGGGGGAGGCAAAAATTAGGGAAGCTGTTAGTTCTTACTAATCAAGTTCTCACCACTTAGGGCTAGCTGTGGTGAACATTACCATTTGGCCTCCTGGACCAGGTACTAGAGATAACTAACTGAATTTCCACATATCTACAACTTATTTATCTTTAATTTTTAGACAGCAGGTTGGCTTCCTGGGCTGTCTGCTATAGACAGTGTGGGGGGTTTTCCTGGGCTGGTTGATGCAGGTTGCGAGGCAGAGCTCTATTTTCATAAGGGATCTGCCCGTTGTCTGTGTAGTCAGTCTCTCAACCTAACGTTTATTGAGCATCTACTGCATATCATGCTCTGTACCAAGTGGAAGTGTGTAAATGAAGTACTTCATTTATTTCTCATAATATCTCTGTGGAACAGGTACTGAGGAGCCAAAATAAATCTGGCTATACACCAGCCTTTGTACATGAATGGTAAGTTTGACCTAAAGTGGCCTCCCTATATACCAAACTCAACTTGATGTGTAAACAAATTATAACATAACCTAAAAGTATACCCTTATAGCCATACAACTGAATCTTAACTAGTCACAGCAGCTGAACTCCCATCCAGTCAGAGGCTGAAAGCTATGGAAATGTGTAAGGTCAATGCCAACTTCAGCCAATCAGGCTATTTCTGAACTTCACTTCCCGTACTCTGGCTATAACTGTAACCTACACGTGACGTGACGGGGGAGGAGGGCATTCTGAACCATCTTTGGTTTGGAATGCTGCCTGGTTCTAGAACTTTTTTTTTTCCCCCCTCAGGTAAACTCTGTTAAATGTAACTCTGTGTAAATGTCAGTTTTGTTTTTGAACAGCATTACCATCCCTACTTCACGCTGATTATTTCCTCCTTTGAGGCTCACGCTGTCCAAGTCCTGTCTTCTGACCCTCCTTAATGCTGTCAGGTCATCTCTGATTCCAAATGGGATGCTGGCTGAAGTGTGGATGGTAAAAGGCATTCTGGGGCTGTCTCAGATGGAAATGAGGAGCTCATTATTGGACAATGGAGGAAAGGTAATACTTATTATAAATGGCCTGAATCATGGCTGAATCAGGCTCATAGTCTAGTGTTTGGTTGAAGGTACAACTTGCCAGTGATGAAATTGGATATTTATCTGAGGAGATTTCTGAGCGAAGTGTTAAATGATTGGCTTGGTTCCTCTTCACTGCTTAACATAAAATGTGAGAAGAGAGATGTGAGGAAGGAATTGTTAAATAGGAAGGAAACAGAACCTAAACATTTGTAAAATTCTCACCCTATCCATGTAAAAAGTGAGAAAGCATGTTTTGAAGACATCACTAAGGAGAGCCAGGTGCTGTGGCACATGTCTGTAATCTCAGCTCCTCAGGAGGCTGAGGCAGGAGGATTGTGTGTTTGAAGTCGGAGGCATCCTGTGCAACTAACTTAGTAAGACTCTGTCTCAAGATAAAAAATTCAAAGGGGGGTTGGAGTTCTGGTTCAGTGGTGGAGCGCTTGCCTAGCATGTGCAAGGCCTTGGGTCCAACCCCCAGTACTGAAGAAAACAAAACAACAACAACAACAAAAATCACTAAGATGATAAGGCTTTAGCCAAACAACCCTTTGAAGAGGAGATTGGTGTAAGTGTGAGCCATAGAGCTAATGGGCCACCCCACAGAAACACTGCACGCCGGGATTGAAGGGGGCAGACGGGAGGTGAAATGAAGGAAGGATGTTGAACTTCTGAGCTTCAAAAGGACCTGGTCCCAGAGCTCTTTGGCTGCAGAAGAGAGCTATTCCTCAAGACAAGAGCAGAGTGGCTCCTGCAGGTGACCCAGGAATCATTAGGTTGGCTGCCTTGATTTCCCAGGGGCTAGCACTGCAGGAGGTTTGTGAGTTTTTGGTTTTTTTCTTTTTCCTTTTGGATTTCTTGGGGGGGGGGGTGTTGTTTTGTTTTTGAGACAAGGTCTTACTATGTAGCCGAGGCTGGCCTCAAACTTGTGATCCTCCTGCCTCAGCCTCTCGAGAGCTGGGATTACAGGTGTCCGTCACCCCATTTGGTTCATCAGCTTTAACAGGCCAGACTACAATTGCCCAGAGCCTGGGGAGAGGCCACGGAGAGCCCCGAGGGTGGCACTATTCTTACTCTGCAAAGTCACGAGAGTGAAACTTCTGCCTCAGTGGGCCCAGATGACAGAGCATCTAACCAAAGAGGATGATTCTTTAGCCTTAGTATGTAATGAGATTTGTCTTGCTGGGCTTTGGACTTGCTTGAGACCTGTTGTCCCTTTCTTCCTTCTGATTTCTCCACTTTGGAATGGGAATGTCTAGCCTATGTCCTACCAACATATTTTGGAATCTCACAACTTATCTGGTTTCATAGGCCATAACTTTGCCTCAGGGTCTCCCCTACATCCTGATTTATGAAGTTTTAGATGAGACTGTAGGTCTCAGAGCTGGTGCTGGAATCAGTTAAGACTTTTGTGACTTTTTGGATGGAATGGATGTGTTTTCCATGTGACCAAGGGGCCAGGGCTAGAACATTATGAACTGAATGTTTATGTCCCTCCTCCACTCAAATTCATATGTTGGAGGGTGAGGCCTTTGGCAAGTAATCAGGCTTAGCTAAGGCCATGCTGGCATAGCCTCATGATGGGAAGAGGGTCCTTATCAGAAGAAGAAGAACTGGGGCTCACTCACTGCATCATGTGAGGACACAGCCAAGAAGAGGCCTCTCATCGGGAACCAAATCTGTTGCCATCTTGATTTTGAACATTCCAGTCTCTAGAACTTGTTACAACCATCAAGTCTGTGGTATTTTGTTATAGTAGCCTGAGCTGACCAGTACATTGACCCGTCGTGTTTTTTTTTTTTCTCCTCCAGGGCCTTGCTCATACTTTGCAAGTGCTCTACCACTGACCTACAACCCCCAATCCCTTTTAAAATTTTTTCCTTGAATCAGGGTCTCACTAAGTTATGCAGGCTGCCTCTGGGCTCAAATTTGAGATCCTCCTGCCTCTGCTTCCCGGTCACTGGGATTACAGGTGTGCACCGCCATGCCCAGCTGACCCGTCAGTTATTTAAGGATGTATTGTTTAATTTCCATGAACTTGTGACTTTTCCAGTTTTTCGTCTGTTACTGGTTTCTAACTCCATCCCATTGTGATTAGAGAGGACACTTTGTATGACATCTATTTTTCTTAAATATATTGAGACTTGATTTATAGTGTAACACATGGTATGCTCTGGAGAAGGTCCTATGTGCACTTGAGAAGAATGTGCATTCTGTTGGTCTCTGGCATTCTGTGTATGTCTGCTAGGTCTAGTTGGTTTATTGTGTGAAGTCCTCTGTTTCTTTACATACCTTCTGTCTGGTCATTTTATTAACAAGAGTGGACTATTAAAGTCTCAAACTATTATCATAGAACTATTTCTCCAATTCTATCAATTTTTGCTTCATGTATTCTGTCTGTTGTTAGGTAAGTTATTGTTTATAATTGTTACATTTGCTACTTCAAAACTTTTATTAACCTGTAATGTCCTTCTTTGTTGGGAATATTTTTTTAATTTGATTTTGAGGATTGCACCAAGGCCTCATGCATGCTAATAACCCCACTACCATTGAACCACATCCCCAAGTCTTCCTGTAAAGTTTGATTTAAAGTTTATTTTTTCTGATATTAGTATAGCCCTCCAGTGTGTTAGTCCATTCTGTGCTGCTACAACAGAATACCTGAGACAAGATGGTTTTAAAGAACAGGAATTTACGGCACCGGGCGTGGAAGCACATGCCTGTGATCCCAGTGGCTCAGGAGGTAGAGGTGGGAGGATGGCAAGTTCGAGACCACAGGTAGTCTGTGTAACTTAGTGAGACCCTATCTCAAAAAGTAAAAAAAAAAAAAAAAAAAAAAAAAAAGGCTGGGGGTGCAGCTCAGTGGTCCAGCACTTGCAAAGCATGCAGGCATGAGGCCATGGGTTCAACCCCCAGTACTGCAAAAAACAAACAAACCAACAAAAAACAGGAATTTATTTCTCACAGTTCTTGTTGTTGTCCGACTCATAGAGACCCTGCATACAACAAGTGAAACACCATTGTCAGTGCTTCTGTGCTGTTCATAGGGTTTTCAGTAGCAGATTGATTTTTGGGAGTGGGTTGCCAGGTCCTTCTCCCAAGCCTACAGCACCTGGTATTCCCTGGCGGTCTCCCATCCAAGTACTAACCAGGCCTGACCCTGCTTAGCTTCCAAGATTTGACTGGATCTGATGCCACAGGGCTATGGCTGCAGGCTCTTACAGTTCTAGAAGATAGGAAATCTAAGATCAAGGTGTTGGCATGGACGAGGGTCTTTTTGCTACATCCTCACATGATGGGAGGTAGAAAGGCAAAAAGTAAGAGTGAACTCCTCTCACTGAGCTCCTTCATGAGGGCACCTAGCTGCAATCACAAGGAGGAACTGTCATGACCTGGACACCTTTCGAAGGCTCCACCTTTTCAGATGGTCACATTGCCCACACTTGGATTTTGGAGAGGATATATGCAATCCATGACATCCAGTAATGTCCTCTTCTTGGCCAGAACTGGATTTTACTTGTTGTCCTCATGGTAGAGTACTCCAGGTAGTAAGGACATAGGTAACTTGTCTTTCCTTATCTATAGTTTTCTAAATTTTACTATGAGTGCTATTATTTTTGTAATCAGAAAAAAACTATCTGAAACCTTGAAATTAGTTATTTAATACATGGAGGAAAGACTTGGATATGAGGACATTAACATGTGGCCATTTCTGGATGGCAATTTAATGGGAAATATTAGTTTCCATTTCTATATTTTGTGTTTTTCATGGTAAAATTATTAACAAAACTATTTTTATGTTATGGTAAAATTATTTAAAAATACATTTTGTAAGAGCTCTTACTCATAAAAGTATCTCCTTATACATATATATATATATATATATATATATATATATATATATATATTTATTTTATTTATTTTTTTGCCGTACTGGGGGTTGAACCCAGGGCCTCGCACCTGCTTGCTCTGCAAGTGCTGGACCACTGAGCTGCACTTCAGCCCATTTTTTTTACTTTTTGAGAGAGGGTCTCTCTAAGTTACGCAGACTGCCTCTGGTCTCAAACTTGCGATCCTCCCACCTCCGCCTCCCGAGCCGCTGGGATTACAGGCATGCGCCACCACGCCCAGCCCATACATGTATATTTTTATGGAGGCTTATTTATGTACATAGATATGTGATGTTGACTTTTTTTTTTTTTTTGGTATGTAGACCAGGCTGGCCTCAAACTTACAATCCTCCTGCCTCAGCCTCCTGAGTACTGGGATTGTGTGCCACCATGTCATTCTGACAACTTTTAAAGACACCAGAAAGCACAAAAACACTCAGGAGACCGAGGCAGGAGGGTTACATGTTCAAGGCTAGAGGACAGCTTGTGCAAATTGTGAGAACTTTTCTCAAAAATAGAAAATAAAAAAGGGGCTGGAGTGCAGCTCAATGTTGGAGCACTTGCTTAGCATGCGGGAGGCCCTGGGTTCAACCCCTTGGTACTGCCAAAAATAAACAAATACAAGTGAAAAGAGTAATGCAGCACAGAAAATACAACTCAGAATGTGTAGGTGTTAGCATCGTCTGCTGTGTCCAGGGGTTTGTTGTTGTTGTTTGGTGCCGTCCAGTCGGTATCTGACTCATAGCGACCCTCATAGGGTTTTCAATGGCTGACTGTTTCCAGATTGCCTTGGGAGTGGATTGCCTTAGGAGTGGATTGCCAGGCCCTTCTCCCATTTTTGCGGTGCTGGGAATTGAACTTGGGACCTCAGAGACTGCAGCACAGCGCTCTACCAACTGAGCTAAATCCCAGCCCCATCCAGGGGTTTTAAAAAATGTAAGTAAAACATTCACATCTTCTCAATCTCATTCCTACTCCTTCCTCTTTCAGGACACAAACGGACCTGATTGGGTGTGGAGGCTTCCTGCTGTGCTGTCCTCCTCCTTCCAGGCAGTTCTACCCGCTGAGAGTTCTGCAGAAACAAGGCTGGAAGCAGCTCTTCTTTGAGGAAGGCACGGTCATGCCCCAGTTAGAACTCGGGTAAGTGAGGTTCCTTTGTAATGAAGTCAGTGCAGGGAAATAAAAAGGGGGAGGGGACTCAGTATCATGCAAAAATGGAGTTGATGGGAACCACATGTCAGAGTGGCCAGGGTCCAACCAGCCAACTAGGCCAGCGCACAGATGTGCTGGTGTTAGATTCCTCCCAACTCCTATTTTGTCCACGGAGTAACCAAAGGTAAGCAGGACTAACCTTTGTCAACCCCCTCAAAGTGGCCATGAAACTCTAGCATGGGGGATCCCAACCTTTGGGCCACAGACATCAATGTTAGGAAACTAGGAACAGGGGCGGCACAGCAGGAGGAGAGCCTGGGGAGAGGAAAGCTTCATCTATATTTACAGCTGCTCCCCAGTGCTCCTATTACCACCACCCCAGCTCTGTGACAATTTGTCTTCCACAAAACCAGTCCCTCATGCCAAAAAGGTTGGGGACCCCTGATCTGGTATGTCCTTCTCTCCAGCTTCCAAATATGCAATCACTGGCCATCTGCTACTCTGAATCCTCCTGGTTTCAAAAGGAGCCTGTGTCTGATAATAATCACTTACACTTGTTGACCGACAGATTAATCTTTAGCAGATGAGTTTCAGTCGCTTTGATATCTCAGTCAGTCATTTTAAGCCTCTCATCTCCAGCTGGAGGAAAAAAAGCCCTACCCTTACCCACAGATAAAGGAATTTTAGGTATCAGCCACCAGGTGCTGAGGTGTGTTTGTTACCAGGGAGGGGTTCTTTAAAGTAAATCTGACTTAGACCTTCTAACCCAGTTGTTTTCAAGACTGCCCATTAAAATCACTGGGAGCTGTTAAAAATAACACCAGTGCTTGGGCCTCACACCCCAAAATTCTGATTTAATTGACCTACAGTTGGACTTGGGTATTCGTGCTTTTTAAACTTTTCCTGAAGACACAAAAGGACAAACACTGTATGATTCCAAAGGACAAACACTGTATGATTCCACTTTTCTTTTCCTCCTCCTCCTCTTCTACCTCCTCTACCTCCTTCTTAATTTATTTTGATTATTGTGGTGCTGGGGATTGAACCCGGGGCCTCATGTATGCTACGCAAATGTTCTACTGCTGAGCGATATTACCAGCAAAAGTAGTCAAATTCATAGAAATAGAAAGTAGAATGGTGTTTGCTAGGAATTTAGGGGAGAGGGGGATGGGGAATTGTTGCTGAAGGAGTACAGAGTTTCCATTTGGGAATCTGAAAGTTCTGGAGGTGGATGATGGTAATAGATACCCAACAATGTGAACCTACTTAATGCCACTGAACCATAGTACCTAAGATGGTTGAAATGGAATATTTAATTTTATGTGTGTATATTTTACCACAATAAAAAAAGTGAAGAATAAAGTACCCTCCAGCGATTCTAATGTACAACTGTGTTGAGAACCACCTCACAGTGCATAACATGCTATTGGAAGAGGGCCTCCTGCCCTCTTGCTTAGGTTGGTTCCATTCTCCTGGGAAGCCCAGCTGGATGTTTTTCTGGTTCCAAGTTTTGCTCCTACTGGGGAGCAAAGAGTTCACTTTTTATTTACTATTTGGTCTGCCTCCTGCCCAGTAGTGGTCCTGAAAATCTTCTCTATACCATCTTGTAGCACTTCTGCATCTAGCAGCCGGCATCTTGGAACAGGTGGCTGAATGGCAACCTTTGTCAGAAGGGGTTTTAGTCTCTAATTCCTACTGATATTGTGGCTGCAACCTCTTTTTGGTTCCAGATGTAGGCCAGCTTTGTTTGGTTTGGACCTCGACTCTGACACCGCAGGTGTAAGTCCCGCAGGAATAACCAGCCAGGGAGTGTCAAATAGGGATGAGCATGCGTCCATAGGGATCACTGGTCCTTTCATCTTCTCTAATGAAATGACATGCTTATCCAGTTTGTAATCCAGTGTTAACAGAGATCACCTTGTCTCTTCAAGGTCTAAAAGTTGACTCAGCTGCTGCCCCACCCACTGGAGGAAGTCCAGTGCTCTGTCCAAGGTTTCTGAATGCTTTCCAGCACGGGACATCCCCTCCCACCTGACTTAGAGTGTCTGAGTTCACAGTGCCTCACTTGCAGACATGTTTCGCAGCACCTCCCTTCGCTCCACTTCCTCACTGACTCAGAGAAGAGGCTCAGCCTCTTCCCAAGGATCCCACCTCTACCAAACCACTGACAAAGGCGTTTATTTGCACAGAGGCTTTAGTATATGTGTGAGGGCATTATAACACACCAAAGCAAAACTCTATTAGATATTGCAGTTCTTAAAAGTCCTTTAGGGCTGGGGATGTGACTCAGGGGTGGTAGACTGCTTGCCTAGCATGCTGTTTGATCCCTAGCAAGTATGTGCTTACACACACACACACACACACACACACACACACACACACACACACACACACAGAAGCAAAGCAATCTAGGAATAAATTTAACCAAAGGGTAAAAGATCCATAGTGAAAACTATAAAACGCTGCTAAAAGAAATTGAAGAGGGCACAACAATGGAAAGAGAATTCATTTTCATGGGTTGGAAGAATTAATATTGCTAAAATATCCATGCTACTACAAATGATCTACAGATTTGTTCTTTGTTGTTGTTGTTGTTGTTGTTGTTGTTGTTGTTTTCCAGTACTAAGGGTTGAACCCAGGGCCTTGTGCTTGCGTGCTCTGCAAGTGCTGGGCCACTGAGCTGCACCACCAGCCCATTTTTTTATTTTTTGAGACAGGGTCTCGCTAAGTTACATAGACTGCCTCTGGTCTCCAATTTGTGATCCTCCTGCCTCCGCCTCCAGAGCCACTGGGATTACAGGTGTGCGCCACCATGCCCAGCTTTCTTTTTGTTTTTTTTTTGAGGCAAGGTCTCATTGTGTAGCCCATGCTGGCCTATAGCTCACCATGTAGACCAGGCTGGCCATGATGTTGCATAGATCCTCCTGACTCAGCCTCCCAAATGCTGGGATTACAATTGTGTACCAAGAAGCCCAGCATGATCTACCGATTGAATGCAAGCTTTTTGAAATACCAGAGGTATTCTTATAGAGTAACCCTCCTGATATTCACATGGAACCACAAAAGACCACTGATAGCCAAAGCAATCCTGGGAGAAAAGAACAAATCTGGAGACCTCACACTAACTAACCACAAAATATACTAAAACGAGCAGACTGTGGTGGCACATGCCTGTAATTCCAGCAGAAGGGTGGCTGAGGCAGAAAAATTGAGAGTTCAAGGCCAGTCTGGCTATTTAGTGAGACCCTGTCTCAAATAAGCCAAAAAACCAAACCATATCAACCTAACAAAAACCCCAAAACCAAGCCAAAACAAACCAAACAAAAAGAAACCCCCCTTGGCATGAAAAGCTCTGATAACTAAAACAGCAAGGTGCTGGCATCGAATCAGATGCAGACCAGTGAAATAGAATAAGGAATCAAGAAATAAGCCCATGTATGTATAGCCAACTAACTTTTTAAAAACAAAGGTAGTAAGAACATACATTGGAGAAAGAACAGGTCTCTTCAATAAATGGTTTTGAGAAAACTGTGTATCTATATGTAAAAGAAAGAAACTAGGCCCCTACCTCTCTCCACATACAAAAATCAGCTCAAAATGAATCAAAGACTTAAAAGTAAGATCTAAAACCATGAAACTGCCAGAAGACAACATGGGGGAATACTTTAGAGCATTGGTCTAGACTAAGATTTTTCTAGATATGACCCCCGAGTACATGCAACAAGAGCAAAAGCTGACTAATGGGATTGCATCAAATTAAAATGATTCTGCACAGCAAAGGAGGCTACCAACAGAGAGATCAACTATATAAGGGGAAGAAATATTTGCAAACTCTTTTTTATATAAATAACAGCAAAACACCAAGTAATACAAGTAAAAATGGGCAAGTTACCTGCATAGAAGTTTCTCAAAAGACGATAGACACATGAACAAAATACGTGAAAAAATTCTCTGGGCTGGGGATGTAGCTCAGTGGTAGAGAAGTTGCTTAGGGGAAAAAAGCTTAATGTCACTAATCATTAGGGAAATGCAAATCAAAATGAAAATGATGTGTTATCTTAATTCAGTTGTTCTTAGGTGCCATCAAGTTGGTGTCCCACTCATAGCAACCCTACCTATAACAGGAGAAACACTATTGTCAGTGCTTCTCTGCTATTCATAGGGTTTTCAATGGCTGATTGATTTTTGGGAGTGGGTTGCCAGGTCGGTCTCCCAAGCCTACAGCACCTGGTGTTCCCAAGGCGGTCTCCCATCCAAGCACTAACCAGGCCCGACCCTGCTTAGGTTCTGAGATCTGATAGGATCGGATACCACAGTGCAGTTGGAAAGGCTGTAATCCAAAGAGAGAAAAATAACAATTGCTGGTGAAGATACGGAGAAAGGAGAAATCTCATTGCTGTTGGTGGGGATATAAATTAGTATAATCATTATTGAAAACAGTGTGGAGGGTCCTCAAAAGACAGAAATAGAACTTCCATATGATCCAGGATCCTAACTACTGGGTATATATCCCAAGAAAATGAAATCAGTATGTCAAAGAGACATCTGCACTGTATTTATTGCAGCATCATTCACAAAAGCCAAGAAATGGAAACAGCTTAGATCTCCATCAGAGGATGCATACATAAAGAAAATGAGGAAGGTATACACTCTGGAATTTTATTCAACACAGAATAAAATGAAATCCTGTCATTTATAGCAACATGAATGAGCTTGAGGGATATATGAAATGAAATAATCCAGGCACATTTCTTCTTTTGAGAACTGTCCAGTTCCATTGCCCACTTATTTATTAGATTATTTGTTACTTTAATGTTTAATTTCTTGAGTTCTTTGTATATCCTAGATATTAATCCTCTGTCAAATGTGTAGGATGCAGATTTTCTCCCATTCTGTGGACTCACCCCTTATTGATTGTTTGCTATTCAAAAGCTTTTTAGTTTTATGTAATCCCATATGTCAACTCTTTGTGCAGTTTCCCGGGCCATTGGAGTCTTGTTAAGGAAGTACTTGCTTATGCCTATGTGTTGGAGTGTTTTCCCTACCTTTTCTTCTAGTAGTTCTAAGGTTTCCAGCTTCATATTGAGGTCTTTGATCCATTTTGTGTTGATTTTCGCTCAGGTTGAGACGTGTGGGTCTGCTTTCATTCTGCTACATTTGGATATCCAGTTTTCCCAGCACCATGCACGTCCACATTTTAAGGGTTCTTAGTCTACCGGATCGCACACAGCCATTGGGTCTTGCAGTCCCCTCGGCTCCTGCATTGAGGGAGACTGTGGAATCCACCTACCCAACAATCAGTTCTGCGGCTGCTCTGGCAGCAGGTTGCTGGTCTAGGGAAGACATCCAACCCTTGCTGCTGCTGGGTCCTGATTCTGCAGCTGCTGCCCTCAGTGGCCCCTGAGGGAAGCCACAGCCAGCTGGGCCACAGCCCTCCTGCCCTGTGTGGCCCATAGAGCCTGCAGCCCCATCGGGGCCGCTCTTGCTGCTGGCTGAGTTGCATCCCTGGGGCTGGTGCTCCACAAACAATGTTTTCAACGGCTGCTCTTTGGCTTTAGGTCTGCTAATTGCCCCCAGAGAATGAGGCCCTTGCCATGGGAGACAGAGCAGCTCTTTTCTCACCAGAGAGGGGACGTGCAGAAGAGTCTTTGAGCTCTGCAGGTTCCTCCGCTCTGTGACCTCGCCTCTTCTCCTAGGCCCTTCACCCACACTCCCGTCTTCTTGCACCATAGACAGGCTGGGGTAGGGTCAGCTTGAAGACTGGCCTCCCAGTTTTCCTGAAAGCCAAAGTCCCCTGGCCCTTCAGGGTTTGAAATGGAAGTGGTTTGTAGTACAAAAGGCTTTCCTCCTTTATAGCAAATATTCTATTTAGTGCCACCTTGCTGTTTCTCACAATGGCTTTTGTCAGAGACCCCTAGGATAGCAGACATCTCTGAACCTTGATTATTATTATTCTTTTTATTTTTAGTTTTTAGGTACTCTGGGGTTGAACCAGAGCCCTGGTTGAACCAGGGCAATGCTGAGCAAGTGCTTCAGCACTAAACTACACACTCAGCGCCTTTTGTTTATTTTTTATTTTGAGACAGGTTCTTGCTAAGTTCTTCAGGCTATCTCCGGCCCGGAACTTGTGATCCTCCTGCTTCAGCCTCCTGAGTCACTGGGATTACAGGTGTGCGCCACAGTTCAGGTTCTTGTTTCCTGTACCTAAGAGGCCCCCATCTCATGGGCAGGCAGGAGGCAGAGCTCAGGTCCCCAAAGTGGCTGCAAATGCCAAGCACTTCCTTAGTGGCCTCCCCGGTGTGGTTATAGGCTGTACATACCACCCTGGTTTGCCTCGGCTCCTCAGCCTTCCAGATGATCCTTTAATAAGCTCCTGTTTTACTTAGGCAGAGGTCATTCTTGTGGTTTGCATCTCAGAACCCCTGCTTCTCCCTGACCCTCGGCCTTAGTCCATTCAGGTAAAGTTATATTTGCTTGATTTTCTTCTCTTTTTCCCCTTTCCCTGCCCTCCTCTGGTTGTGAACGGGCTCTTGTCTTCTCCTGGTCTTTTGCTTCTGAGCCTAGAATTGATCCAATGAACTGCCTCAGACCCCCATGGGCTCTCTGGGGTCCCCCAGCTCAGAGGTCTTTCTGAGCCTCCTAGGGCCAGGACCAGTCCCTGCTGGGCTCTGGCCATGCAGGTTGCCCTAGGGCCCCTGGCCACAACCTGGCTTTTCTTTGGAGATGCTCCAGCCCCGGTTAGCGTTTGTGCACGTGTGCAAGTGAGGGACGTGGGCCAGGGCCGGAATCTGGACAGAGGCAGAGCTGGGAGTGCTCTCCCCTACAGCTGTAGTTGGTCCTTTCCCAACAGCGTGCCTGGCTATAGGATCCTAACGTGACAAAGATGGCACTCCACATGTGAGAGGAAGGGTGGACGATTTAGCAGATGCTGGTGAGAAAACAGACTCACTCCCGGGGTCCATAAAACTGGATCCACAGCCAACACTGCATATGAAAGATAGTGTTAAGAGCTAACTCTGGTGTCAGGCACCATGGAACATACCCAGAGACTTGGGAGGCTGAAGCAGGAGAATCACAGATTGGAGGGCATGGGCAACCTGTGCAATTTATGGAGACTTTGTCTCAAAATCCTAAACTAATAAATAGGAAAGGGGCTGGAGGTGCTGGCAGAGCACTTGCTTAGCATGCACAAGGCCTTGGGTTCAACTCCTCACTACTCTAAATGGAAAAAAAAAAAAACCTAAAAAAAAAAAAAAAAAAAAAAA
>VMDO01030386.1:0-21373 GCA_007922755.1 Pedetes capensis | reverse complement strand
AGAAACTTTTCCTGTAGTGGTCTTTGCTTCTATCTTGTTAGAACAATTACATGTGATTTCTAGTCCATTTATATTGACCTCATTCTTATCTCCCCCCCCCTTTTATTATGATCTGACCTTTGAGTAGAATTTTTCCTTCTTGTAATTTTGAGTCAGTTCCCTCATATGAGTGAGAACATGTGTTGTTTCTCTTTCTGATCTTGTGTAATAGTCTTTATTCACTATGTGGACAGCAAACTATTCACTGCCTTAGTTACTACCCTCAGGTTTCAGTGGTTTAACAGAATGAGCATTCGTTTCTCACTCTGAGCAATTCAATGTGGGTGTTCATAGGTACAGGTAGGCTATGACACTAGAGCATAGCTTCACATTTCTGCAGAGATTCAAGCTGATACAAAAAATCGCATGATGCATTAGCAAACAAGTCCAATCTCCTTAATGTTTCCCATGAAGCTTTTGTATTTAGATTTACTATTATTTTGGAGGGATTTTATCCTATGACTTTTCTCATAGTCTTTGCACCAACTGCACTGATTTGTTTCTACCTCTTGAATGGGCTACTGTCATACACCTTCAGGCTTCTTTCTTGTGCAACTATAAGCTTTCCTATGTGCATTACCCTTCTCATGGAATCTCCTTACTGTTATTTTTAGTTGTATACTTTCCAAAAATGGTATACGTTTTATCCTACACATAAATCATTGGAATTCTAGAAATGCCCCCCTTTTATCCCTCAGATTTGTGTTTCATACAGCACTTTAGATATAGCACCATTATACCACTTATATTATATTCTCATTTATTCTTTGGTTTTTGGTGACAAACGTAAAGGATAAAATGTTTAAGGCAGAGACTATACCTTAAATGCCATTTTATTCCCAAGACACAATACATGACATGACTTGCCAACAACAGAAGTATTGACTAAATGAATATAGGAAGCTGGGGGTGTAGCTCAGTGGTAGACTGAGTACTTGGCCTTGAATTTGGTCCCTAGCAAAGAAAAAAAAGAGAGAGAGAAAAAAGAAAAAAAATGAATGCAGAAAACCATTTTGGGCCATAATGTAACAACATTAATTTTATATTGATGATAGTTGTAGTAAAAACACAAAACATAGAAGAACTAGAATACAAGACACATAACTTTTAAACTTAATTCTAAATGAGAATGGAATTAAAGCATATCATAAACAAAAATATAAAGAGAATGAAAAATAGAAAGGTTTATATAAAAGTTTGAAACTAATGTTCATTTTAAAATTTACAAGGAAACAAAAAGTAGAAGGTAAACAAGGGATATTTTATAACACATTTAACAGATAAGCCGTATTCTTAATATATGTAAATTTCTTGGAAAGCATTAAACACATTAAAAACACTTAGACACACTAGGAACAGATGAACCTTTTTTTTTTTTCTTTATTTGTTTATTGAGGCAAGATCTAACTGTATAGCTTAAGCTGGACTCAAATCCACTATCCTCCTGCCTCAGCCTCCTGAGTGCTGGGATTATAGATGTGTTAGCACATCCAGATGTATATTTCTTTAAAAAGAATTGAAAATTGACAAACATATTTATTAAAGGGTTCATCCTCTCTGGTTGTAAAAATACAAAATAAAATAATTATATATATTTTTTGCTTACTACATTAGAAAACATGGGGAAAATAGATAATAATAGTGAGATAGCCACCTCATACACTTTGTGATGGATTTCAATCCAGGAAAACTTTGCAGAAAGCTTTATATCTATACATATCTACAAACATAAAATTTTGCACATCTTATATTCTGGATTGCCAAATGTAAGACTTTTTCTGACCAAATATGAAGTTGTTTATGAAAATAACCACATAAATTATTTTTTAAAGTGCTGTAACACAAATTAGAAACAAATTTCAAAATTGCAAAAATAAATGCAAGTGTGTGATTAAATAAAATGTGGTATATAACATGACAAATAATGTATGATAACAATAAGAAAATGTTTAGTGACCTAGAGAACTTTTTCTTTATTTAGGCAGGGAAATATGTTCCTCTCTCTCTCTTTGTCACACCTGTGACTAACTTGAAATTTTTACTCTCTTGTGAAGTTTTGGCAGTGCTAAAGAGTGGTGTGCAGTTTCTGCGCTGCATGTAGAGTGAACGTTGCCGGCAACAAGGCAAGTCATCCTTCTATGCTCATTCTTGGACTTTGGCCACTGAAAAAGAAATAAATCCAAGAACATATGTAACTACTTCTATGTTTTTATGTGCCACATGCTTTCCTAAAATAATGAAATGGGGGGACCAACTACCTGCTTGGCATGTTGATAGGCAAATATAAAATGTAGAAAAAGAAAAAAAGATAATATCATAATTATTAGGATCCACACTTTGAAAAGAATTCCTTCAACCAAATTAAATGTTCACTATTGTTTCCTGTTCTGGTGGCACGATTAAAATTTAACTGACTTATGTAAGATTTATTATGATATATTATCAAAAAATGATCTTATTTCTGGAGAAAATGCATTTTTTGAAACAATCTATTAAATAGTTACATTTTCCCCCTGGTTTAAAATGACAGATCTAATATATACTATATAATAATGTCTAGTAAAAAGTATAGGGATTATATTTAGGTCTTGAGTTTTAAGTCTGATTTACTCCATCTGTTTCTTCATTATTTCCACATGGTGCTCATTTGTAATTATTTATGATATGCTTTTCTTTTAATTATGGTATTTTGAATCAATATACTTATACAGTTTGGCATATTGCAAGTTTTTTCGTTAATGTTGATAACAAAGCTATATGTTTTGCTCATAAAATTATTAAAACAAGGGGCTTTTCTGAGAAAGGACTTAAGAAATGCTGTTCCATCTCTATAATGAGTATCACAAATGTTTTCTGTCTTTGACTTATTTTTACTATGTACTACAATTGATATAACATTACTTAGACTATAAAAAATGTTTTATTGTTCTTTTCTGCCTGTGACTTTCATGCAGCCCTTCTTGGAAAATTATTGCTCTCATTTTAAACCTGTGGACTTTGTTCATTTCAACACAGGGTATCCATGACAGCTGTTCTGAAAGTCCATCAAGGGCACCCTCTCATTTAGACATGGTACCTTCCAAATAACTCCAGTTTCCTCAGGTTGCTCCGGCTCTAAAGTGGAACTCTGAATCACTCAGGCTGGCCTGAAACTTTAACATTTAAACCAAGCTTGAGGACCTCAGGGAGTCATAGGTAGGTTGGTCAACTACTGCACAATAATCTACTTAGAAAGACAGGTTCTCATGACCACCAGGGATAAAGATGATTTTGCAGGGATTTTCAAGTTTCAAGAAAGTACTCTTATACCCATGCCACACTGAACTTTGCTTTCCAGCTGCCAATGTGTCTTTTGAAAAAATATGAGAACTACTTTAGAAATGTGAACCCCATACATTCTCCAATGATAGCATGACTACATTTTAATTAGTACAGCGTGAACTAAAATCTCTAGTTGCACTTCTTTCTTCCAAACTCTGGTTCATGATAGCTGTCTGCTGAAAAGAATGCTCAGTAAACTAGCATAACTGTGCCAATCAGTAACAATAACAAAAGAATAGCAACATTTAGTATGGCACTAAACATTTTACTTGCATTTATTATTGACTTCATGTCCATCTTGCTGCAAAATGCCTGCCACCAAGATTCCTACTTTGAATACATTAGTATATAGTATCTCCATGATATTGTCAATCATATTTTTTCAGCAGATTTTAACTTTACTTGTGACTTTGATTCTTCAAGCCCCTTGTTTCAGCAGAAATCATACTCTATCTCTAGCTGTAAAAATTAGAGTCTCAAATCTCTCATTTGAATTAGGTCAACATTATTTCCACTAACAGAGAGAATTTAACACATTCTCCCTGCAATCTTCCCTATATACCATTACTAAATCTAGTCTTTCTTTTACAGCTTCAATTTTCACACAACATATTCCTACTAAATACACACACACACACACACACACACACACACACACACACACACACACACTCCCACTACCTTCCCCTCAGGAAAAAAAATCTTTTTGTTAATGTACTTTGGGTCATTCAGGTTTTCATCAGAAAAACAAAACCAGTAGGAGACATATATTAGAGACTTATTGCAAGGAATTGATTTATGTGTCTGTATGGGCATGATATGTAAGTCCAAAATCTAAAATCAGCCATTAGGAAGGACAGGCTGGAACCATCTGGCAAAAACTGAGGTTGTTATCCAAAGACAGAATTTTGTCATCCTCTGGGAGACCACTGTTCTGTTCTTACAGCCTTTCAGAGTATTAATTAGTCCGGCCCTGACTTTCTTCCTCACATATAGCAAATGGATTATAAACTCTAATCACATTCATGAAACACCTTCACAGCAACACTAAGGCTAGTATTTGAATGAACAGCTGCCACCTATACCCTAACCAACGTGACAAACAAAATTGACCTTCACTGCATTCAAAATTGAATAAGCAAATTAATTAATTGACTATCACCTATTTGTTGGCTAGTTTTACCTATAAATTAAAAGAGATACACCATTGCCACTGAGACAAAGGAAGAATTTGGGGAAACTCAATATTACCACCCTGCAGCCATACCACTGTGGCATCTAATCCTGTCTGAAATCGGAAGCTAAGCAGAATCGGGCCTGGGTAGTCCTTGGATGAGAGACTGCCTGGGAACACCAGGTGCTGCAGGCTTGGGAGAAGAACCCAGCAGCCCACTCCCAGAAGATTCATCCATTGTAAACCCTGTGAATATCAGAGAAGCAGTGACATACTGCTTGAGATGGCACAGTGTCAGGTAGTGTTTTATTCTGTTGCACATAGAGTCACTATGAGTTGTACCTGACTCAATGGCACCTAATAACAACAACTCATATTATCAACTCTAGCCCAATGCAAGGGATATTAATTTCCCTTCAGAGGAAATCCTCTGCTCTATCAAAATGATCAACTCCCTAATTTGATCTGTTGATCATACCTCCAGATTTTTACTCAGGGCCACAGCTTCACTGGAATAACCTGTCTGACACTGCAGTCTAAATTACAGCTTTCCTTGAAGGCTCAACTTAAGCATCACTTGCAGAATGAAGCTTGCTTAGATGGCAATTTGCTCTAGACTTTCATACCACGTAAGGTTTATAGCACTAACATGACAATGTCATCCATGCATCTTTAGTAGTGTCTCCCCAGCTAGACTATAAACCTTAATGAGTATGTATGCAGTTTTGTATTCTCTAGATACATAAAGAGGTCAAAGTAATTCTGCCCACACCTGGTCTCTGTAACAAGAGGAACACAATTTCATATACTGCTCTTTTTTATCCCAGAGACCAACCTCATAGTAATGTGAGCAGAAAAAGGTGGAGAGATCAAGTCATCCTTTTTATCCAAGTGCAACTGCCTCTTGGTGTACAGTTGAATCTGTTTTACTATATCTATTTTTGTTTCATTTCTTTTTTCCCATTCCTCCCCAACTCATTTCACATGTTCACCCCTCTAAGGAGTCACACTAATGCCTCTGGGTTATCTGCAGTTTTTACCCAGCATTCTTAGCTCTGCATACTGCCTGACATTATGGTTCAGTATAACTCATTATAGCACAATGCAGCTATAGTTCTGTCACCTTGGATTGCTTAAGTGCTGTTCCAGCGATATGCTTAGTTCCTATGAGGTTGTTGGCAGTTATCTGCAAGCATGGAATAGAGAAACAATTTCTTAAAGTTATTGTAAATAACACTTGTATTTTAATTTTTTAAATTTTTTGTTCAGTCATTTTCACTAAACACTGCTTTTAATTAAAATATCATGGATTGAAGGAGATTAAGGCAAGAAAATGGTATTTACATCAGTCTTACTACCTCTGCCATAAAATGATGATGTTTGTGGTCTATTTTTCAGAAGAGCCCTAAATGATAAGTGCTAAACTATAGGCCCTAAATTATAACTAAGCTGTATCACGAAGTCCAACTCTTAGTTATTTTTCTAGAACCTGAAAGATATTAGAAAAGTCAATTTGCTAGAATAGGTTAAATTTTATCTATGTATACTTGATTTAGATAATTAGGCTCAGGATATAAGAAATAGATATTTTTTCAGCTCTACCAAAAAAGGTGATCACCATCTACAACACAAATAATCCTTTGGATATTGGGAAGTTCTTGTCCTACCACGAAAGGCACTGGGTACTTATGTAGAGATATTGTAATTGTAGATTTCATCTACTGAATGTTTACATGAAACATTGCCACAATGCATATATTTGCTAAATTAATAAATAAGTAAATAAATAAGCAGATATTTTTCCCTTATATAACATGGTAGAACAAAAAGTTAATAATTGCCTCTTTTGTTAGCAAGCAGGAGGAACCACAGGGGACATTGTATCACTTCATTTTATTAGCCATTTCCTTTATGCTAAAATAAATTCTGAAAAATATATAACCTTTCTCTGACATTGTATGGATAAACTCACCTAGAAATCAGGCAGTAAAGATTGGGTGTTAATATAATGGAAACTGTCTATATTTAAGTGGTTTGTTCAAATGAGGACTAGCTTTAAAGATTCCACCAGGAGAGCTGACCCTGTCTGTCCTTCCATAAGTCTCATATTTTTTCCTGTTCTCTTTTTAGAAGAGTTCAATAAAAAAAAAATGCAGAACACTTAAAAATATACATTCAGCTGGAAAAAGAAGATAGGAAAAATAAGAGAAAGCTTACTTGCCTTGCACCAAAAGAAGGGAATGCCTTCCTTCTATATACAAAGGTTTGTAACTAATTATATTAAGGGCATATTCAGTTATATCATTTAATAATTTTCCAGTATACTTATGAACAATTTTAATATATACCTTTTAACCTGCACCTCATGTTCCATTATATATAATTACTCTGCTTGCTTATTATACCTTTTAAATTATAATGATTAATCATACACATTGCATAATTAAATTGTGAAAATGATTAATCATCATTGTATTATTGTTTAATTATACTACATATATCATATTAACTAGAAAACAGAAAGCTCTTTAATTCACAGGCAAACTACATTGTTATAGGGATAATTAGCTGAGATTTTATTATAGGCAAAGAAAATAAGATCCAACTTAAATGACTTATCCAAGGTGAAACATGGATATTCCTTGTCCTTGGTCTGAACTAAGAATAGCTTAGAATGCAGGATTTTCTGTCATTTTTCACAATATTGAACTGAAGAAAAACCAATTTATTCCTTCTAATGAATAAGTTGATTACTCTTTAAAAAGTGTTTTTCTTTTCAAGATTGTAAAGTTCACATGGAGATTTCAGAAAAACATGTCACCGATTTTGTCAGTTAAGAATGCATTGACATTAAGCATCCTTCAGTGCAGCTCACAGTTCCAGCCTGTGGCTCTAGACAGCACCCTGGAAGTGCTCCTGGTGTCTCACTTCATAGATGGCCCCCATGTCAATTACTACCTCCAGATGGCAGTGTTAGAGACCTGTAATGTAGGATAGAAATTTGTCATCTTTCCTCTTATTATAATACCCATGTATAATGTGAAGAAAGAGAGGTTAGATAGGCAATATACTACATCATATAGACATAGGAAAGTATTTCCTTAATAGGACTCCAATTGCTCAAGAAATTGCAATAAGAACAGATAAATGGGATTCCATGAAATTAAAAAGCTTCTGTACAGCAAAGGAAACAATTAACAGAGTCAAGGAAACCCCCACTGAATAGGAAAAAAACTTCACATCCTACACATCAGACAAGGGTCTAATTACCAGAATTTATAAAGAACTCAAGAAAAAAACTCCCAAGAAAACAACCCAATACACAAATGGGCAAAGGAAATGAGTAGACAGTTCTCAAATGAAGAGAGGTCTGTAAAGCCATGAAACACATGAAAAATGCTCAATATCCCTAGACATTAGGGAAATGCAAATTAAAACAACTCTGAGATTTCACCTTATACCAGTAAGAATGGTCAAGATCAGTAAAACGACAACAAATGCTGGCGAGGTTGTGGGGAAAAGTGAACACTCTTACATTGTTCATGGAGCTGTAAATTGGTCCAATCACTGTGGAAATCAATATGGGGTTATCTTAAAAAACTAAAAATTGATCTACCATATGACCCAGCTATAACACTATTGGGAATATACCCAAAGGGAGATGGGTCATCATACCACAGAGACACCTGCATCTCCATGTTCAATGCAGCACTTTTCACAATAGCAAGGATATGGAATCAACCAAAGTGCCCTTCAACTGAAGAATGGATAAAAAAAAAAACTATGGTACATATACACAATGGAATACTACTCAGCAATCAAAAAATGAAATAATGGCATTCGCAGCAAAATGGATGGAATCAGAGAAAATTATTTTAAGTGAATGAACACAAGCTTAGAAAGAGAAACACCACATGTTCTCACTCATATGTGGGAGCTGAATCAAAATTATAAGAAGGAAAAAATCCTATACAAAGGTCAGATCATAACAAAAGAAAAAAAAAGCTAAGAATGGTATTATTATAGATGGTCTAGAAAATGCATGCAATAGGTCTGAAAGTAAAAAGAAAATTTATTATAGAAAAAGTTTCTCTCTTAAATAGAACTGGAACCCAAGGATATATAGAAAAATATTACCATAAAAACACAAGTAAATGGTAGAGAAGTCTTTAATGGGGGGATGAGCGAGGGGGGAGAAAGCGCACAAGAGGGTAAGGGGAAACCTATATGAATAATGTACAACAAAATGCATATATGGAAATGTCACAATGAAAAGCATGTCAGAATGAATCACATTAAGGTGTACATTAAAAATTTCCAATAAAAAAAAAGAAAGAGAAAGAGAGGTTAATAAAAAAGAACAAATGAGAATTACTTTAAATCACAAGACAGTTTTTACTGTTCCCTAAGGAAGTAGTAAAATTACCTCCTGGGTAAGCTGCATCTAATTTAGTTAAATTCACTGATAAGTATTGTAAAAATTAGGTCTTAAACCAGGAAAACTGAGACAAGAAAGAAAATAAATAAACAACAAAAGAACTTAATATTCATTTTAATCTCTTGTAAAATGTAATATTCATAACTAAGATATAATTAGATTAGTTCATGTAATTTTCCACCCCAATTTAATTTGGGGGAAGGTGGAACAGTTAATATGAGATATTTGGATGGAGCACTGTGCAAACATCACCCGGGTTTCTCTTGATTGTAGACAGCATCTAGATCATGAGAACCACCAAATCTCCAAAAAATAAGTGAACAACAACAAAAAATTCTTAAAAGTATATTGAAAAGTTGGGAGGAGCACCGGGCGTGGTGATGGACGCCTGTAGTCCCAGCGGCTCAAGAAGAGGAGGCAGGAGAATCACAAGTTCAAGACCAGACGCACTCGGCCTAATTTCACAAGACCCTGTCTCAAAAAAAAAAAAAAAAAAAAAAAAAAAAAAAAGGGGGGGGTAGGAGCGCAGCTCAGTGGTCCAGCACTTGCAAAACGTGCAAGCGCAAGGCCCTGGGTTCAATCCCCAGTACCTCAAAGAAAAAAAAAAGTTGGTAGGAAAGGAAATAGATGGTAGGCAGCAAAACATAAAAATAAATTTATACCACAGAATCTAATTAACATACTGAAATTTTTTTAAATGCTTTGAAATATGGAAAAAGCTTACATTGCTTCAAAAATTTTACATTTCATGTTTGAATCTGTGCATTTGTACGTATGCCTTGGTGTGTGTGTTTTCATGATCTACAGACTGACAGGATACAACTCAATTACTGCCGAGAGAGTCTCATTCTGAATAAAAGATCTGAGAAAACTTAGCTAGCATATTTTCATTTGAAGAGAAGCTGTAAAAATAGATGATCATTTATATTGTTGTTTTTGTTAGGTGCCATCAAGTCGAGTCCAACTCATAGCAACCACCATAGTTTTCAATAGCTAATTGGGGATTGCATTGGCAGTGGACTGTCACATTCTTCTCCCACTTTTTGTGTGCTAGGAATGGAACCAGGGTTCCCAAAGAGTGTGAAGCAGCACTCTACCAACTGACCTACACTCCAGCCTATGATCATCTATAGAGTATACTAACTTGCTTGTAACAATTTTTCTGGTAAGAACTTCAAAAAACAAATTCTCTCAACAAATTTTGTTTTAAAAAAATAAGATATATATATATATATATATATATATATATATATATATATATATATATATATATATTTAATATAGTGTTCTTACCTGCTTTTACAATTTGTCCTCTTTAGGGTTCTTGACTGTGTACAACAGACCCAAAAAGTAACCCTTTTGTTTGATGCTTCTGGGTTCAGTATCTAAATTCAGATACCTTGGTCACAATGTCTAGTGTTAGGCATGAAATTGTAGGCTTTAATTTACAGAGAATGTGATATATTGCTTCATAGAACACTCAGCTGCATCTACACCAAATCGCATATTTGTTCATGAAGAAATGGTTATCTATAAGATAACATGATGTAAATGATTAATTATAGATGGAAGCCAGGAGATAAGGAAAAAGATGATTATTTACATAACTTGGTTCTGTCCTAGAGAGCTGTATAGTGCAGGAGCTAATACAACTGCCCTATAAACTTTGAACCCAAGAGGTAATTTACATTTTATTAGTTGGAGGAGATTTGAAATTGTTTGTTACAGAAGATTAAAAGGAAGGGAAATAAAGAGAGAGAAAGACTGAAGCTTGAATCAGAAATGAGATTCATGATTTCCCTTTTGATCCACAGAATAGCAACTGCCTGTACTGCATTATAACTTCATATAATTTTCCATCAGGTTGTCTTAAAGTTGACTCTTTAAATGTTGTTGTTGTTGTTGTTAGGTGCTGTCAAGTCGGTATCCAACTCATAGCGACCCTCACAGGGTTTTCAATGGCTGAGTGCTTCAGAATTTCCTTGGGAGTGGATTGCCAGGTCCTTCTCCCACTTTTGCGGTGCTGGGAATTGAACTCGGGACCTCAGAGACTGCAGCGCAGCGCTCTACCCACTGACCTAAATCCCAGCCCCTTTAAATGTGATGATGCCAAAAAAAAGTGGCATCATCTTAAGAAATTTTTCTTAATCTTAAGAAAGATTTCTTTTTTTTTAATATTACTGTTTCCTTCAGCATTTTGCTAATGAGAAAAACAATAAAATTATATTACTCATGCATTATTTAACATTATGCTCCCTGGATTTCCATCTCCTGATTTTAAGTGACTCACATGCCTGAAAACAGAACAGCCTCAGGCATTGTAGATTTTGAATATAAATCACATATATAGCTTATAGAATGTTATTTTAAATAATATAGTCAATTCTTTGGCCTCAATTATGTGTGAACAAAAATATGCATTTTCACATAATTATAACTTGATTTGCATTTTGCAATATATCATTTGCTCATTGAGTTAATTTTTGCTGAGCTTCCACTGGTACAAGGTATAATGACAAGAGTGTATAATATTGTTTAATTTAATTAAGAAATCATTACATATCTTAGCATATTACACTCTTCATGCAGACACTTGACAGAAGAGCTTTGATTACTTATTGACATGAATTAAAATATTTGCAGAGATAAGATATCTATTCTATATTCAGATAACCCAGGACTTTCATATTTGACTTTCAGTGGGAAATATATGTCTATATGTCCAAAACACATAATGAACTAGGTAGATTTATGCAGTGGTGTGATAGATCCAGTATGTACAGGCACAGGTGAACTGCTGCTTGCACATTTTTTTTCAAATCCATGGTCAGTGATGACAACCTGGTACTGATGGGAGTATTTATACCACAGAAACTGTTAAACACAGCAAACTGAATATTTTTGTTTAATTTTGATTTTCATTTTCAGAGAACCAATTGGCAAACATTTACTAGATCACTGAATTTATACAATGTATTCACCAAGTTGGAGTGGGGGTTAGCTCATTTGGTAGAGTGCTGGTCTGCATTCCCTTAGGAACAACATTTGATCCCCAGCACCACTAAAACAGGGAAAGGACATGGCAATCCACTCCTGAAGCAATCTCAAAACAATCAGCCATTGAAAACCCTAGGAGGATGGGGATGAGTTGGATTTGACTCCATGGCACCTAACAACAACAACATTCACAAAATTATACACACAAATAAAATGGAATCTTAAAAAAAGAACAATCTTTGTGATAAATTTCTAATGTAATAAAACACATAGGAAGATAATATTCATAGCTCAGGGCAGTGGTAAATAACTGTAGTCCCAGCACACGGGAGGCTGAGATAGGAGGATTGAGAGTTTGAGGCCAGCCTGGGATACATAGAGAGAAATTTTCTCAAAAATAAAATAAAACAAAACAAAATAAAAATATACTATTCACAGATTATATGACATCTAAAATTTATTTGTAATAATTTAACACTTCTAAAACTGAGATAGTGAAGAAACAGGTAGTAAATAAATATGGTAAAAAATTCATATCTTGTATCTGGGTGATGAGTATATAAGTACATTTTGCATTCTTAAATTTGTGAATTGTTTCCATAAAAGTAACAAAATAAATAATAAAAATGCATACATATATTCACATACATACAGAGAGTGCCAAAAATCATGTATACATCTTGGTATAAAATATTTCCATTTTGCTGGGGGGTTTTTTGTTTGTTTGTTTTTTGTGGTATTGGGGATTGAACCCAAGCCCTCACACTTACATGCTTTGCAAGTGTTGTACCACTGAGCTGCACCCTCAGCCCATTTTTTTACTTTTTAGGCAGGGTCTTGCTAAATTATGCATACTGCCTCTGGTCTTGAACTTGTGATCCGCCTGCTTCTACCTCCCCAGTCGTTGGGATTACAGGCACACACCACCATGCCCAGCCCATTTTGCTATTTTAAGAATGTGTCATATGGTTGTTCTGCCAACTCCTACATCATGTGCACATTTAGTAGACTTCTGTGTGAGGTGTGTAAACTGTTCAAGCACCATAGCAGAAGAAGCGGGATTTGCTGTGCATGGCCTCCTGGATCTACCTTTGTGCCTATCGTACACAATACCATTATCACAAATGTATGCTATTGTTAGTCAAATTGGAGGTTATGTTGCAAACTCATCCCTCCATAGTCATTGTATTCCCACAGTGTTCTCCAATATCAGATACCACTTAAAAATGATCTTGTGCTTCTCAAATGACAATCTTGCTTCTGCCATTTTGACTACAGTACCTACTGCATGGTTGCATTAGCATTCACTTAATGAATACCATCTTTTGAGCAAACATAATATTATCCATTGTTACCTTACTTCAATCCAACTTCAAAAAGTAATACATAGATGATTTCTTTTAAAATGTATAGACATTTTTGGCACATCTAGTATTTATATATGTATGTATATGTATACATTTTTCATTAAATACATATATATGTATATATTCACAGATAAGTACCATGTTCTTAGAAACAAAGACCATAAATGTATAAAGCATTTGCTATATAGTTATTCCGTTTTATCTTAGTATTTCATGTCTTTTTATGGAAAAATTATGGCTTATAGTTTAGTATAGTGAAACAAAGTGTTTACAAACCTCAAATATTTTCACAATTGTTAATCAAACTCCATCCTGGATATGAAATAAATATTAAACCAAATTTTCTTCTTATGTAATTTTATACAAAAAATTAATCAAAAGATATTGTTTGATATAACTTTAGTAAAGGTGTTGAGGCATTACACAACTCAAAGCAATGCAAGATTGAAGACAGTTGCATATATTATCAAGTCCAAAACACTACTTTGTGAATGAAAAAAGTCAAAATTTGAAAAGGACAAAGAATTTTGTTTAAAAATTAGTTGACCAAGTTCTTACTACTCAACATGTGGACCATGTTCAATATCACCTAGGAATGTATAGGAAATTCTGAAACTCAGTCCCTTCATCTTAAGGACAGAAATAAAATTGGCAGTTTAACAAGACACCCAAGATGAATTATATAGTGATTAAAAATTGAGAAACATTGACTAGGGAATAACAAATTCACTTTTAAAAACCAGATTTTCTAACTAGTCTGCTTCCCCCACCTCATTACAATACACTTTCTAACAAGGAGATGAACTTCCTTCTGCTAATGGTAACAACTAGAAGACAGCCTTTCCTCATTCTATTTATATTTTTCCTAATCCAGGTTATTTTTGTGCATATGGTTACACATATGGTTTATGCATCAGGAGATTTCTGTTTTCCCTCCATCCCTTGATCCTGCTTTGGCCATTCTATAAAAGGATAATGTTGATATTCTGCAATTCTGTAAAAATTTCAGACTCAGAAGGGATTAGTTATAAGTACAACCTTGATCTATGATGATAATGCTGATTATGATGGCAATAAAGATGCCTGTATTCTATATTACAGAAAAGGAGACACATAAATTCATAAAGATTAATATAGTAATGAGCTTCAGAAGAACTGAAAATGCTGTGCTAATGCCCATATACCACCCTTTAGTGAGCACATGACCTTTCCTCTGACCTCAAGAGTACTTCTTTTATTTGAAGAAAAAGTACATGTGGATTGCATATGCAGAGCTGTGGAGGGCAGAAAGCTTGTATGGTAATGCAGATGGGAGGAAGCTGCCAAGGGTTAAACCAATTACCCTATGCGAAACTTAATTGAGGAATAATTTATAGAAGCCAAGAAATGTTAATTGAACAATGAATCACTTAGACTGATGGGCAAAATATATGTGGATTGATCACTAGAAAGCAAACAAAAGATTGAAAAGAGCTTAGGAGGACTTGAGTACCTTGAAACTTAAAGTCACTAAATAAAGAACTTCATGACAGGAGGTCTATCAAACATCAGAGCAAGAAACTGCAAGAGGTTGTCAAATCCCAATGCATGGCCTGGGTACTAATAGGATGCTTATGTTTATGTTCAATTTTTTTTGTGTGGGTGCAGGGCATTGGATTAAGGTAATTCTAACATATTTTTAACAATGTTATTTAAATACAGGTTTTCCCTTAGGCATGCTACCCAAAGAAATTAAGGCAGCTGTGATTTCAATGCTTGGAATACATTGGTGTAGTGGGAATTAGTTAATTTCTTACAATGCTTAAGAAGCTGTTTTATTCCAAAACAGAAGGGGACATATTATGTACTTTCATTATAAGAAAAAAAAGTCAGGAAAGGAAATTTAGATAAAACAAAATTTAAAATAAAGGCAAATATCACTGTAAATGTGTTTTTTTTTTTAATTGTGATTCCCTTAAATGTTCAGAGTATGGTCTTTCCCCTATTTTACTTGTCAGTAAATATGACAACAATTTGGTGATTGTTCTTACTCTGAGATGTGATGACCTGATTTTCCATGGAAAATTGCTCTGATGTTTTTTTAAAGGTAATAGCCATTCTACTGTAAACAGACACTGTAATTTGTCTTTGGTTTTTGTTTTGCTAGAAGAGGTTACGCATCCTTTCAGGAAGCATCTCTCTCTTTCACTGCTTGTTCTTCCTAAGAAATCAGACTGGCAGTCTTACTTTATGGGTTACTTTACGCTTTGTGATTTTTCTGTGATTGACTTCTAGCACTTAATCTAAAGGGATTTGCTGATGCTAACTGAAGTCATTTCATTCTTATGAAAGCCATGATTTTAAGCGGGCAAACCTAAGACTGGTAAAGGTGCTTCATATTCTGTACATCATAAGGATATGCATGGGATTTTCCAGCAATGGCTTTAAAAGTACTTAAGAAAGTTAAATAAACACATATTTGTTAACATCATTCCTCAGTTTACTGTGAATTCCCAGAGTTTGTTAAGACTGTATTTCTTTTCTTTTCTTTTCTTTTCTTTTTTCCCAGTGCTGAGGACCGAGGTTTTGCACTTGTTAGGCAAGCACTCTACCTCTGAGCTAAGTCCCCAAACCCAAATCTGTATTTCTTGACCTCTAAGAATGATAATGAAATGATTTATTCTCTTTGGGCCACAATTATCTCATACAGACCATGAAAGATTTAAACAAGATGAGAAAATGACTGCACAAAAACAAAAACTTTTGAAACACATAGATGAAGTGCATGTAAATATGTATTAGCTAGATTCTGAGATGTTTCTAGTATGGTGTTTCCCCCACACAAAAGAGATTAAAGAGGCCTGGCCTATTTCAGCTACAAGATATAGTAAAACAGTAGTGTCTGACTTTCAAAGTTAGATCACAAAAGATAATATAGATGTTGCCTTGATCTCTTTGGGATCATTTATTCTAGGGGAAGCCAGCTTCTGTAACAATGGACACACATAAGCAATCCTATGCACATATTCAGACTTCATAAGAGACTGAACCAGCTCCAACTAACTAAGCCAATTACATTTTCATAATCATCCTAGATAATCAATTTCTATTGCTGCCTTAAGACAATCAGTTTTGGAGTAATTTGTTATGGAACAACAGGAAACAAGTAGAAAGTGGTGGCTCATTCATTTTAAATCCAACATTTGTAGATTTTTTCACCAGGAATTAGACTGGAAATTTGGAGACAAAGATAAAGCATCATGTAATTTACTGAGAAGGTCAGAAAAGTAAAAAATAAAACTAAAAGCTTTTTGTCCAAACTGTATTACAATGACTTTGATTGTAAAAGCCTCAACTGTTGTATTTCTCCAATCTATGATTAAGTAGCTATAAAATCCTTAGGCAAACATAAAGTAGGAGGAAAGAAATTTCACTCAGTAACCTGAGTAAGTGCATTGTGATAACTTTCATCTTTGAAGATGTGTTGAATTAATTTGACCCAAAAACATATGTTCTGAACTAGAGTCAAATTCTGATCCTGTGCCCTTCAAATGTATGACCTAAAAAGGAAGCCCTTTCCATAATATTTGAGAATCTAGTAAATTAAGCTTATACTTATTCAAATTGTTTTGATGATCATAAACTATTAACCAAATGCATATGCATTTTTCTTCAAGAAATAGAGTCTAAAGTTAATTGTGCATTCTAAACTGTAAATTTTAATCTAATATCTCAAATACTATTAAATGATCTTAAAGATTACAAACATTTTAAATGCCAATTACATGTATCAATCCAAACCTTAACACCAAAGTGTTATTAACTTAGATTTGATTAATGCTGTCATATCTACTTTCAGTCTCACCTTCCAAATAGGAAAGATCCTTTCCCAACAAAGAAACATTTCGTTCATTTCACATGTAATGATTGCTATCTTAGTAAATTAGGATTAGTTAGCCAAAAGAACCCCCAAGAGTCTGTCAGCTCGTGCTGTGGGGGCTTTCACATTGCTGTGATGCTGAAAGCCATGCTACCACTATTACATATACCAGCAAGTTCACCCCTGGTGGACAGGTTTCAGCTGAGCTTCCAGACTAAGGCTAGGAAGAAGGATCTAGCAGCCCACCTCCAAAACAAGTAGTTATTGAAAACCCTATGAATAGCAGAGAGACACTTTCAGATATACTGCTGGAAAATGAGTCCCTCAGGTTGGAAGGCATTCAAGAAACAACTAGGAAAGTGGTGCCTCCTCAAAGTAGAGTCTACCTTAATGATGAGAATGGAGCAAAGCCCTGGGCACCTCTATTTGCTGATATGGCATGACTCAAAATGAGAAGGAACTATAAATATCCATTAGTAATTGCTGTTGTTAAGTACCATCCAGTCAGTGTCCCACTCACAGTGATCCTATATACAACTGGCGAAACACTACTGTCAGTGCTTCTCTATTATTCACAGGGTTTTCTATGGCGGATTGTGTTTTGGGAGTGGGTGCTGGGTGTGTCTGCCAAGACTACAGTACCTGGTGTTCCCAGGTGGTCTCCCATCCAAGTACTAACCAGGCCCATCCCTGCTTAACTTCAAAGATCTGACTGGATCAGACGCCACAGTGGCTGTTGTCAAGTAAACAAAAAGTAATAGATGTTGATGAGGATGGGGTGGGAAAGGAATTCTTATACACTATTGACAGGAATGTAAATTAGTGCAAGCACTATGGAAGTCCGTATGGAGGTTTCTCAAAAAGTTAAAAATAGAACTTCTGCATGATGCAGCTATATGATTTCTGGGTATATACTCAAAAGAATCAAAGTCAGCTAACTGGGTACCAGCATACCTATCTTTGTTGCTGCCCAAGGCATAATAGTCAGATTATGAAACCAACCTAAGTACTCATCAATGTATAAATGTATAAAGAAAATTCGATGTCTACACACAAATGGATTTTCATTCAGCCCTAGAGAAGAATGAAATTATGCTGCTTACACAAAAACGGGTGATAGTAGAGATCATCATGTTAAGAGAAATAAACCAGTCTTACAAAACAAGTATCACTTGTTTTCTGTCCTACGGGGAATCTAGAGGGGGAAAGGGACATAAAATTAAAAGGGAGGTTATTATGGATGTGGAAAGGGAAAGGGGAGAGATGAAAAAAGGAAACAGAAGGGGTAAATATGATCAAAGTACATTATATTCATGTACGGAAACATCATACTGAACCATTGCATTTTGTGCAATCAAAAAACAGTGCAGGCACCGAGCATGGTGTATCACTCCTGTAATCCCAATGACTTGGAAGGCAGAGCAAGAGATTCATAAGTTCAAGACCAGAGACAACCTGAGTAATTTAATGAGACCCTGTCTCAATTTAAAACTAAAAAATTAAAAAGGGGATTGGAGTGCAGCTCACTGGCAAAGCACCTGCAAACCATGCTCAAGGCTCTGGGTTCAGCCCCCTAGTACTGAAAAAGAAAAGAAAAAGAAGAAAAGAAAAATAAAGCTCTCCTCCCAATATCACATGAGTCTTTGGTCCAAGAAGTGAAACTCTGATCAACCTCATTTCAAAATCTTTCCAGACCCTTATTAAACATTCATTAGGACCTTACTTTACAACTGTATGTAGCTTTACTAACACTGCTTTTTATTTCAGTTGGCTTTCCAGTGTTAGATTTGGATGTCTACTTTCTCAAAGCTCAGCTTGTAATTAATGTAAACACATTTACTACAAATTTAGGTCTTCTGTCCTTTCCCAACCAGTTTGGATCTTTGTAAGGTCCAGGAGTTTGTCTCATCTGCCTGTGTGAAACCTTCAGGAGGTGGTTGTTGTTAGGTGCCCTCAGTCCCGTCTGACTCAGGAGATAATGCCTTAATGTCTGGAATTGGGGCTGGTGCTCTGCTGCCCCCTACTGGCCCTAGTCTATATTTTACATTGAAATACAGTCTTGCCAAAAGCCAAACACTTTTCCCACAGGCATAGACAGGTGTGGTGTCAGACATTTGTATCCCCAGAGACTGGAGACTGAGACAGTAGGATCACAGGGTAGAGGCCAGAGGCAGCCTGTGCAATTTAGTGACATTATGTCTCAAAATAAAAATAAAAAAGAGTTGTGGGTGCAACTTAGTGGTAAAGCACTTTCCCAGCATGCAAGAAGCCTTTAAATGCCAGTACTGAAAAAACACAACAACAACAACAACAACAAAAAAAAAAAAAACCAGATATGCATGAACCTATATACTTTTAAATTTTATTATGTTAATTTTAATTTAACCCAATTTCCCTACTCACATAAATTGTAATATGACCATTTTTAAGACTACTACTGTTACAACTACTATTATTTTAAGGTATAAAGGGAGAAACCATCTCATTAAATTTATTTCTTTATGTATAATTATCACATAAGATGTTAATAAATTTTTACAAAACCATATAGCAATCATTATAATGATTATGGAGTATACAAGCAATTTTTTCCTGGGAAATATTATCAGCAAATAATATCAACTTTATATTTCCATGTAAGATAGTCCCATAAAACTTAGTTCCTCTGTGGTTAGTAATTTTTTTCTTCTTGCTGACATTTTAAGCCATAAGACAACAAAAGAAGTAAATAATATTACTTCAAAAGCAATCATTCTGTAAATTAATCCTTATAACTGTAGAATGGCTTAATCCATTCTATTTTGTGCTATTTTCAGTAGCACCTGTTTTCTGCATCTCATTTTATTTCTTTCAATCTATTGCCCCAGCATTTGTACAAAATCAACTTTAACTAACTCACTTCCTCTCTTAAAAATACTTTTAATTTATATCCTTCTCTAACAAGATAAAGTCAAATCTTCCTTTGAGAGACATACACATTTTTTAATTATCCAGTAAGTGCCTGCTTATCTCTTTACTGCCCCTTTTCCACTCCCCACCTTACACTTTACAATTTAATCATATGGAGCTGATGACATTTACAGATTATAACATCACATTCATTTGTCTTTGTCAACTACTGATCCCTTTCCATTCCTGGGCTTCTCTACACTTCTTTCTTAGTCCAGAGATTTTTTTTTTTTTTAATCCAGCCTCCAAGAGCCAGAATTTCCTCTGTAAAAGAGCATTCTGGGAAGTCATCCCTACCCTTCCTTGCCAATCCAAGCTTTACTAGTCACAGTGATAAATTATATTTGTTAATATAATTTTAGCTCTATTTAAGCAAGCTACATGCCCTAATTATGCAACCTAGATGACAGTTAATGTCATTGTCCCTTTATGAATAATGAAATAAAAATACAAAAAAAGTTAATTCACATGCCAAGGACCACAAACTAATCAGTTGCAAAGATGAAAATTCACATTCAGTTTGTCTGGTTCCAGAGTCTATTAATTTTAACCTCTTATGTATAACACTGTACTGAAATGACCCTTTCAGATATCCATCTCCCCATCAAAATTTACCAGGGGAAAAAAATCAGGAAGAAAGTGTATACTTATGGGAATAAATAATATACAACATAAATTTCTCTTCCAGAAAGAATTTGAGATAAATAAAAGTTATATAAATAATAAGACTATTAAATTTACAGGTAATGAAATAAAACAGGTATCTGTTTTTATAAACCTTTCAAACAACTTGATGAAAAATTTCATGAATATAGTGACTCTAAGGCACCTTAGTAAGGGAGGTTTTCCTTCCCTCAGCTGATTAAAATCAATGATGCAGAACAAGCAAATATATCAACCTCTAAGAATAATGGTCAAACATTAACTCTAACTCTGAATTTCTCAGCAGCAAAAGCAAAGTAGGAAATAAAATATGCATGTACTTCCTTCTATAACAAGAGAAACTTTTAATTAAAATTTTAACGTTTTAGGGAACTGAGGGTTTGGCTCAGATGTATGCTGCATGATTAACATGCATGAAGCCATGGGTTTGATCCTTGCACCAAAAAGAAAAAAAGTCAATAACTGATTTCTATATTTATTATAACATTATATATTAATATATTTTCTGATTATTTGGAGAAGATGAAATATTAGCACTTAAAAATTATATATATACATATATGTAT
>VMDO01030385.1:0-21577 GCA_007922755.1 Pedetes capensis | reverse complement strand
AGGAAAAGAGGGAGAAAAGGAGAGAGGGCAGGAGGGAGGGAGGAAGGAAGGAAGGAAGGAAAAAAGAAAGGAAAGAAGGGAAGGGAAGGAAGGAAAAGAAAGAAAGAGAAAAAGGAAGGAAGGATTATTTTTAAAGATATGGTCTCAGCGTGTGCAGCCTAGGATGGCCTCAACCTTGCCATCCTCCTGCCTCCACCTCCCGAGTGCTGGCATTACAGCATGTACCACCACAGCCAGATCCTCCCGGTTCTTTTCATGACCCCCATCACAGGACTCTCTCAGGACTCCTCAGCAACACCACTGCCCACTCTGCTCCAGCACCAGTTAAATGGCGGGGCTCCCAGAGCTCATTTGGCCCCATGTCTCATTTTGTTCACTGTGCTTTAATCACACCATCTCCACCCCAGGGACTCAGGGACTACCAAATGCTGAGGGTGCCCGAGTCAGTCTTGCCTCTTCCTCCCCGGTGGTGGCTGTGGACATTCAGACAGGGCACCCACCACCGAGCTCACCCGGGCACCCCACCCCAGCCTGCTACTCCCCTTCCCATCCTGGTGAGTGGAGAGGGGCTCCAGGCAACCAGCTCCCTGTGCCAGGAACAGGGACAGCCTGGACAAGCCTCACTACCCCCCCCCATCACCATGTCTAGGTGGTCACCAATTGGCTCGCTTCCACACTGCCAGGGCCTCTCGAAGCTGCCCCTCTGCTGCTTTTCCACTGCCCACCTCCACGACTTCCTCTGCTTTGCCTGAACCATCACGACCGATCCTCGCTGTCCCCAGGCCTCCCCTGGGCTGAGGACTGCATGGCATTAGCCTGGACCCCAAGGCCCTCCAGGACCAAAGTCCCAGCTGGTCCCCAGCCTCACCTCCACTCTCTCGCCTTCACTCAGCTGCTCTGAATACATCCAGCCCCCAAAGGGGCAACATTCCAGCAACCTGCCAGCCCGTGCGCTGGCTGTTCCCTCTGATTGTCGTGCCCTTTTCTAGAAGGTTCTCTCCCATCCCTCCTAACCTACCTGGGGAACTCTCACTGCTTTTCCTCCAACGCTCAGCCCCAACACGGCCTCCTCCAACACCCCTGCCCTGATCGGAAAGGCGTGGTGCCCACCTCTCTCAGAGCCCTGCAGGGACTGGGTTCTGCTCCTTTGTCCCTGCCTGCCTGGTCCCAGGGCCTCCATGACCAGGGAGAAGAACCGTGTGCCTGATGGAATAAGCAGGGACTGAATGTGGCGGTGCCAACGAGGCAGGAGACAAAAACCTCCAGTGGGTCATGGTGAAGGCCTTAGGGAGGAGAGAGGCAACCAGACAGAGCCCGGGGGCTCTGCCTCCACACCTCCTAGCACAGGGCACTGGGAGAGCTGGGGACAGCTAGAAAGTGGCCTCCCTCCCCGCTGCACCCCCGCGGGTCCAGGGTTTGAACCAAAGGAAGTTGAAGCCCAAAGGGTGCCCTACTTATCCAGCCAAACCCCACCTAGGGGTGATCACTGGAGTTTGGGGCTCTTGCTGGGAGGAGCTTGTTATTGTTGTTGTTGTTAGGTGCCGTCGAGTCGGTATCCGACTCATAGCGACCCTCATAGGGTTTTCAATGGTTGACTGTTTCAGGATTGCCTTGGGAGTGGATTGCCACGTCCTTCTCCCATTTTTGCAGTGCTGGGAATTGAACTTGGGACCTCAGAGGCTGCAGCGCAGCACTCTACCCACTGAGCTAAATCCCAGCCCTTAGTTCTACCTTGTCCCCAGGGAGCCACTGAGCCCAGGGGCACAGGGCATTCCAAGCAGAAAGACAACCCCCCCCCACCGCCCACTGCCTGCCAGGTGCCAGGCAGAGGTTCCCAACCCCAACCCAAGGTGATGGGAGCGCAGGACTCACTGGCGTTCCAGACCCAGGCCAGACCTCCTGCCCTTGTAAGAAGAGGCCAGAGCCAGGGGGTGAGGGACAGCGACACCTACAGAAGTCGGGGTGGGGGGGCCGGAGACATAGGTGCCATCAGCAACCTCTCCTGCTTGACTTGGGGCCAAGTAGGGTTAGGGCGATGGACTTAGCCTGACCTTGGCTGTACGGGATCTGGGGGAAGGTCAACACGAAGCCCCATGCCAATGCTAAAGGGAAACAGGCAGGTGTGAGCTTGGAACAGCTCCTGGCAGGGTGTCACAGCCCAGCTGGGGCCTCTCAGCCCCTGCCTTCCCCGTCCTGCTTTCTCGTCTTCCCCACGCCTTCTCCAGGGCCAGGTGGCTCCCCGCTCCTGACCAGCAGCCCTTGGACCTTAGGTCATGAGGCCTGGAAGGGGCTTAGGGCTCAGCTGGCCCCAAATCCCTTTATGACAGAGGGGGAAACCAAGGCTCAAGGAAGGAACAGGACTTAATGTAGCTCACACAGCTGCCTGAGCGCTCATCTAAAGCTCTGTGTACCAAAGACGCCGCGGAACCCTTCATGCCTGGCAGTGTGCCGCTGGGCCTTCTCTAGCTTCCGTGCCCCCCTGCCCCACAGAAGCAGAGATGCATTTTAACAGAGGTGGGCAGGGAGCTAACTGGGCAGGGGTACAATGGTGGGGCCTGAGGCACTGGAGAGGAGAGGCCTTGGGGCACAGCCCGAGGCCACACCACTCTGAATCCCCGCTGGCTGTCTGCACACGGCACCCCACTACTCTCTGTCCTGGCTCCTGGCTGCCCTTCCCAGTCTTACCCCGACACGTGACAACTGAAGGCAGAGGCAGCACCAGAGAGATGCACCCACTCTTTAGAAGCCACCGCGGGGCCCCTGGACTCCTGGTCCCAGACGTCCTATGTGACCTACTGGGGTGAGTCAGCCTCGTATAACCACTTGCCCACAACTGCAGTGACGCACAGGGAGGGCAGCCCTGGGGGGTCCCCGCTCTGGCCCAACGCCCCCCTCCTGCAGCACCGGCACCACCTCCATCCCCACCCACCTGATGCCACCAAGACAGGGAACAGAGACGGCACTCTGCTGCCCTCTGCTGTTCAGCACTCCTATGCCACAGCCGGAGGAGGACACTGGGACTGGCAGGGGAGACCTGAGGAATGCCCTCATCCCTCAGTTGCCCCAGGATGTAACAACCACTCCATCCACTTTCCTAAAGACTGAGGAAAAGCGCGATGCCTCCACCCTGGGGAGATCAGTGTATCGGTCAGAACACACTTGGGTGTGTCGTGGTAACAAACAACCCCCAAGAGAAATGGCTTATGGCAACAAGGTCTGCTTAGTGGACAAGCTCCGTGTCCATCACCGATTGTCTAGGGGCACTGCTCCCTCTTTCTTCTCTCCAGGGCCCACGTGGAAGGAGCAGCCTCTGCGGCAACTTGAATGTTGTCAGCTACGGCGACAGAAGGGAAGAGACTGAAGGCCTAAAATAGACCATTACGCCTTCCACTTACAGCTCATTTGTCCAACCTGGCCACATGGCCCATCCCAGACAAAAGGGCCCTGGATGTGCAATCCTTCAGATGCCCAGGCATCAGGGAGCTAGAAATACCAAGAGAGCAGCATTTGTGAGGGCTAAAAAGTGCTCTGCCACTCTGGTCACCAAACACCCAGCTATTGTCCCTCCCTGAGGAATGCAACCTCGGGGGCACAGTGTCACATTCAGGGACACGACGTCAGGGTGGAATATTGGGGTCTCCACATCAGCAATGAAGGACCATAATCTCTGCCTCTTGATCCAGAGCCCTACAACCTAGCTACTGCTCCCAGTAAAATTCAATGTTGAGTGGTATAACCAGTGTGGGACAGTGGCAGCAAACACACCCAGTGGGAAAGCAGTTCCAATGGGGGGGCGCTCAGGAGCCCTATTGGCCCATGGAGGATACAGCAGCTCTGCTTCTCAAACTCATTTTGGGGCATCTGAGCAGACAGACGCACACCTCTGCAGACACTGCTTTTTCGTACCATTGACCTCCCCTGGGTAAATGCTTTCGGGGCTTTGCCCTAGGAGTGGGTTCTCCCTGACCCAGCAGCTCTGGAGACCCCTTTTTTTCTGGCTGGTTCCCTTTGCACCTCTGCCCTGTCCTTCCCTGGCTGGCTGGCACCTGCGTTTCTTCTTACGCTTTAGGGTGTTGGTCACTTTAGAATGATCCCCTCATTCTTGAGTCTACGGGGCTTCTAAGTGACACTAACTTAAGGTCTTGGCTGAGATTCCAGAAACAGAAAGAGGGAGAGAGGGAGCATCTCCTCCCCATGGCCCTGTTAATTATTTAGGACCAATTACATAGGGGCTGGGATTTAGCTCAGTTGGCAGAGCGACACTCTGCAGTCTCTGAGGTCCTGAGTTCGATTCCCAGCACCACAAAAATGGGAGAAGGACGTGGCAACCCACTCCCAAGGCAATCCCAAAACAATTAGCCACTGAAAACCCTAAGAGGGTCGTTATGAGTCGGACTTGACTCGATGGCACCTAACAACAACAACAACATCCAAAAGTGACTCGGACACAGCCTAGTGGTGCCAAGACTCTTCTGGCCCACATTTCTCAGCCTTGGGGAAGGAAAGGGCTGAGATTTTTCTCCTTGAAAAGCCCTGCCTGGCCTTCTACTCCATCACCTCCTTTGCCACTGGTCGGAGATCACCCTCAGGGCTGTTTCTTCCCCTGCGTTTCCAAAGCAGAAGGCACAGGCAGGACTGTGCCCACCGTGCGTCTGTCTGCTCAGATGCCCCTAAATGAGTTTGAGAAACAGAGCTGGTGTATCCTCCATGGGCCAACGGGGCTCCTGAGCGCCCCCCATTGGAATTGCTGCCTACTGGGCCTCCCCCATCTCAGCTGCCCTCAGTCCCTAGTCCCTGTTCCTGGGGTCCTTGTAAGTCACAACCAGTACCTGGGCACTCAAAGGACAGTCCCCCTCGCTCCCCACCCATCCTCTCCTCAACTCAAACGCCACTTCCTTGCACTCCGGGGCTGGGGACCAGCTGACTAAACTTTCTGGACTGTGACCTCACGGTGACATGAGAAGATTACAGAAGGCCAAATTCCCTAATTCAAGAGCCTGCCTTTGTCCCATCCCCTGCGGAACATATCAAAAAGTCCCAGCACTGAAGTTAGGATCAGGCTTCACAGTCTCCAGGCACAACGGTGTCCATCATTTCATGCACAGCCGCTGGCAGCCCCAAAGGCCAATCATTCTTACTATTGCTGTATTACAAAGGGAGAAACTGAGGCTCAGAAGGTTAAGTGACCTGAAGAAGTTCATCCAGCTAGTTTAAAAAAAAAAAAGGCCAGGCATGGTGGTTCATGCGTGTAATCCCAGTGGCTTGGGAGGTGGAGGAAAGAGGATCACAAGTTCAAGACCACTTGAGGCAGTCTGCGAAACTTAGCGAGACCCTGTCTCAAAAAGTAAAAAAATGGGCTGGGGGTGCAGCTCAGTGATCCAGCACTTGCAGAGCATGCAAGCGCGAGGCCCTGGGTTCAACCCCCAGTACTGCAAAAAAAAAAAAAAGAACTTGGAGTTCAAATCCAGGTATCCAGACTTCCTCCACCTGTTCCTCACTCTTGACTTTCCTTTGGGAGCCCCCAATTTGTAACCTACAGTCACCACTCCACACAAGGAAACAGGCTGCCCTAGGTGCCTTCCTATAATTGTGAATTCCATGTAAATCATGCCCAGGAACAAATGAGCTTCCAAGGGGAAGAGGGCGCACTGCCACTAGACAGGATTCTTCCCAGAACCAGAACCCACAGGCAAATGAGAGAGAGAGAGAGAGATGGACAAGTGTGGCTAGGTACATACCAGTACATACGTAAGACTATCTTTATACATGTGTAGTCAAGGAAGAAGGCTGAGATTTAGCTCAGTTGGTAGAGTGCTGCGCTGCCGCCTCTGAGGTCCCAAGTTCAATTCCCAGCACCGCAAAAATGGGAGAAGGACGTGGCAATCCACTCCCAAGGCAATCCTGAAACAGTCAACCATTGAAAACCCTATGAGGGTCGCTATGAGTCGGATACTGACTCGACGGCACCTAACAACAGTCAAGGAAGACATACACAGATTTACTTTCTTTTTTAAAGTGCTAGGGGTTTGAGCTCAGGGCCTTGCCCATGCTAGGCAAGTGCTCTATCCCTGAGCCCCACCCCTCGCCTCTTTTCTACCAAATCAGGCAGGCTGCCTCCGGCCTCAAACCCACAATCCTCCTGCCTCAGCCTCCCAAGTTGCTGAGATTACAGGCAAACACCACAGCACCTGGCTGAGAGATTCAAAAAATTGGTTCCCATGATTTTAAAGTTGGCAAATATAGAATTTGTAGAGTAAGCTGGAGGGCTGAAACTTCAGGGAAAAGCTAACACCATGACCATAATCTTAAATTCAAGTTCCGCAGAGCATCAGGCTAGAAACACAGAGGAATTCTATGTTGCAGTCTTGAGAATTCCCTGTTCTTCGGGAAACTTCAGTGTTTGCCCCTGGGGTCTTTAAATGATTGGATGAGGCCCAGCCACATAGTTGAGGGGAATCTGCCTTATTGATTTAAGTTCATCTTTATTTACAAAATACCTTTAGTGCAACATCTAGGCTGATGTCGACCAAATGATCGCTCACCAGAGCCTACGCAATAAGACACGTAAAATTCACCACCACGCCCCTTCTCATTGGTTTTATGTGTCCACTTGGAACAGGTGCAACTTCCTGGCCCAAAGGTGGTCAATCCTGAGCAAATAAAAAATCACGGACAGTCTTAAGTGTGTCGTATATGTCCTGATTTCTCTATTCTTTTATATTTCTTATCTTCCTGTTTCTTGTTTTTTTGTTTTGTTTTGTTTTGTTTTGTTTTGTTTTGCGGTCCTGGGGGTTGAACCCAGGGCCATGTGCCTGCATGCTTTGCAAGTGCTGGACCACTGAGCTGCACCCACAGTCCATTTTTTTACTTTTTGAGACAGGGTCTCGCTAAGTTACACAGACTGCCTCTGGTCTTGAACTTGCAATCCTCCTGCCTCCGCCTCCCGAGCCTCTGGGATTACAGGCGTGCGCCACTGCACCAGGCTTATCTTCCTGTTTTCATTAACCCAGGTCTTCCAGGCCCAAAGAGTCAGCCCAACTCAGCACCATCTTACGTTTGCACCTTGGCTGAGTCCAGTGTGTGTTACAGAGCGTGACCTTGGAGGGGCTGAGCCTGGCCTTGACCCCAGCTTCATTGCTCATTAGCAGAGGGTCCCAGGGGAGGCCCCTGTGCTCATGAGCCCCATGGCTGTGCAGCGAGGGTGGGTGGGGCCCATGGTGTGGGCTGTGGGAGGTGGAGCGCAGCAATGCTGGGCAGTGCCTTCCGGAATGAGACAGACACCCCATCATTTAGTAATGATGACTTTATTGCTTTTTTACACACAATTAAAACTCACTAATTCAGACCTATCAGAGAGGGTAGTCGGTGGCTGGGAAGTCCACATTAAAAAATAATTTAAAAATAATGTACTTTTAGTACTTCCAAATATATTACTCCATCCAGGCTAATAAAACGTTGCACAGCAAGCCCTTGGGGGACTTCCGTTAATGAACAAATAAAAACAATTTGAGGGGAGCCTATCCATTACTGGTGTGGAACAGCCTGTCTCAGAGAGTGCTTGAAAATGCACCGAAACAGTATATTTTCCTCTGCAGATTAAACATCTTCCCTGCGAGCATCTTAGTGCGTCTTACTCAATAATTTCTCCCCCCATGAAGAATGCTCCAGGAGACTTCAGCACAGGACTGACCAGATTTTTTATAAACTTGTGGCGGGCACGTGAGACATTTCACCGAGTTAGGTCAGGGCTGTATTTTACGTTCTTTCCTTTCCTCAGAAGCCTGTTGCAGGGTGGCCATCTTGGCCTGTAGGTCCCAGAGCTGTGACTGTTTCCCTCAAGGAGCAAAGAAACTATAGTTAGGAGCTGGGGCTCTAGACTCATAGAGACCTGGCCTCAAATCCCAGCTCTGGTTCTTGCAAGCTGTGTGACCTTGAGCCCTTCTCTGAGGCAAAGGAAAGTGAAGATAAGGTGATCTCCTTTGCAGGGTTGTTGTTGTTGTTGTTAGGTCGTCGAGGCAGTATCTGACTCACAGCGAACCTACGTACAACAGGTGAAACACTATAGTCTGTGCTTCTCTGCTGTTCATAGGGTTTTCAATGGCAGATTGTTTTTTGGGAGTGGGTTGCCAGGTCCTTCTCCCAAGCCTACGGCACCTGGTGTTCCCAGGCAGTCTCCCATCCAAGTACTAACCAAGCCCGACCCTGCTTAGCTTCTAAGATCTGATGGGACCGGGTGCCACAGGGCTACAGCTGCAGGCTCGCAGGGTTGATGTGGGTTTAAATGAGGTGCTGTAACTGCAGTGCCAGAAATGAGTAACCTGGCACACATGTGGATCCCCATGCAGAACAGGACCCAGACAACCAGGGTGTGGCCCTAATGCAGTGTCAGAATGTGGGACAGGGTGAAATTATTCTTCTGGGTACGGAGCCAGACCTGGGGTGCATGATGAAAGTTGCCTACCAACAAGCTATGATTGTAAGGCGGGAGCCTAGACATGACTGCCATCATTCGTATCAGCAACAAAAATAATGATTTCCATTTTACAGGCGCTACCTGGCTTCTCGGGGATGGGATTTAGCTCAGTTGGTAGAGCGCTGCTCTGCAGTCTCTGAGGTCCCGGGTTTGATTCCTAGCACCACGAAAATGGGAGAAGGATGTGGCAACCCACTCCCAAAGCAATCCCGAAACAATCAGCCATTGAAAACCCTATGAGGGTCGCTATGAGTGGGACACGACTCGACGGCACCTAACAGCAACAACAACCTGGCTTCTCTCCCCAGCTGCGCTCAGACCCATGTGTACTTGAGGAAGGTCGTGCAGGGGTCTGCCGCTCCCCCGGGAGCCCTCAGTCTGGGTCGGTGAGCTCCTCAGAGAACCACAGGCCCAGAGTTAGCTCCGCTCTACAGAAAGGTCTTCCCTGGCGCAAGGTCTGCGTTGAGTCCTTGATTCTGCTGAACATCAGGTTGGAGACCCCGTGATGGGAGGACTGTCGTGGGAGACTCCAAACACGGCATCAGCCACCCCTTAGGAAGCCCTCAGTCACGCGGCTCAGGGCTAGGCTTTGCAGTTGCCTCTCTCTATCTTCATGACATCCAGCCCATGAGGTCAGGCCACCAGCTCCACCTCAGCTTCTCAGGGAAGGGAGCTGAGTCTCAGAGGGCAGAGGCCTTGCTTACAGAGCTGGTTCACGCCACAGTGTGGACGCGGCGTGTCAGACTGCAAGAGATGCCCTCACCCAGCAAATCCCCCTCAGGGTCCACAGAGGCCCCCAGCCCTTCCTAGGCCCCCTGGGGCTGAAGTTCTCTCACCCTCCTGGCGGCACTTGAGAAATGCACCTCTCTCCCTCCCAGAGCCCTCCCTTCCTGGAATTCCACTCACGCTCACATAGGGCATGGCTTCCCAAGAGGACACGTGCTGGTCTTGGCTGACTTGGTTTACCCCCAGCATAAAGCCTGGTCCCAGAGAGGGCCTGGAAGACAGATTTGTGGACTGGATGATGTCCCCCAGGCCTTGGAAGGCATGTTGTACCCATTTGTCTCAGGACCTGGGATTCAACTCAGAAGAGGACATCATGGCGACTGACTTCCTCAAGAGTCACCTCCTGGGCGCCTGTCCATGTGGCCCAACCAGAGAGGCAGAAGCAGCTGGGCAGCTACTACACCTGAATGTTTAACTTACAGCTGGGTACAGTGGTGCACCCCTGCAATCCCAGTGACTTGGGAGGTGGAGGCAGGAGGATCACAGGTTTGAGGCCAGAGGCAGCCTTTGTAACTTAGTAAGACCCTGTCTCAAGATAAAAGAGTAAAAATTGGGCTAGGGGTACAGCCCAGTGGTAGAGCACTTGGAAAGTATGTGCGAGGCCCTGGGTTCAACTCCTAAGATCCGCTAAAAAGAAAAAGAAAGAAAGAAAAGAAAAGAAAGGAAAGAGAAAGAAAGAAAGAAAGGAAGGAAGGAAGGAAGGAAGAAAGGAAGGAAGGAAGGAAGGAAAGAAAGGGAAGAAAAAGAAAGAAAGAAAGAAAGAGAAAGAAAGAAAGAAAAGAAAGTTTAACTCACCCCTCTTCCCTACAAGATGATTTTCTGTTAAAACATGAAATGAATAGTAATTATACTGCGACATTGGGTACACGCCACAGCATTTTTTCAGAGTTCTCATTAACAACGCAATTTTTGACATGACATAGTTTTAAATCCATCTGGGCATTGTCTCAGCTGCCTCCTATTTTTCTCTTTTCGCTCCAGGTTGTAGAGCTGCAACCGCAGATCGGTGTTGTTTCTGGTTGGTACAGGCACCCTTCTCAGATTCCTTTAGAGATTCAAACAATGATGCGATAGTGGCTGGTTTCACAATACCATCCTACAGGACAAGTCGCTCCGAGTCCCTACAGGACAGAAAAGTCCGGCTATTAGCACAGTGCTTTTATACACACCTATCAGCCTGACCTTTGACCTTTTGGTCACAGTCTGATATAATAACAATTTATGTAAATAATTATCCTGTGACAAGAGGGTTTTCCATCAACATAAAGTGTCAGCAAAAGGCACAGTGTATCAATGAAACCATTGTCTGGGTTTTGTTCTGTCATTTTAAAGCGATTAAAGTTTCAAGTAAGAAAAAACATTGAAACTCAGTAGGATAGTTTGAAAAAGAACTAAATTATTGCCCTGTTACACAAAAATATTACACCTCATAGTCTGCATTGTTTCACTGCTTTAAGTTTTCCACAAAAATAAACTCCAGTGGTCACCTAGGGTCACTGCTCAGGTGACTCGGGTTCCTTTTTTTCATCTTTACGATCACTGAGCTCTCACTGTCTTTTTTAAATGCAAGACTCCATGATATGGGACATCAGACACCCCTGTATATGAAAAGAATTGGGGGCCAGGATGTGGCTCAGAGTAGAGCACTTGCCTAGCCTATGTGAGGCCCTGGGTTCAATCCTTTGTTGTTGTTGTTGTTGTTAGGTGCCATCGAGTAGGTATCCGACTCATAGCGACCCTCATAGGGTTTTCAATGGCTGACTGTTTCGGGATTGCCTTGGGAGTGGATTGCCAGGTCCTTCTCCCATTTTTGTGGTGCTGGGAATTGAACTCAGGGCCTCAGAGACTGCAGTGCAGCGCTCTACCAACTGAGCTAAACCCCCACAGTTCAATCCTTAGCACTGCAAAAAAGATATAAAAAATGCAATTTTAGTTTTAGTTTTGTGCCCTCATCCAACAGGTTCAATTCTAGACCCTGACAAAGCTTCTCTCCAAATGATTGTGTATGGAGGGGACTGTGTTCCAGGAGCCAGTTCTCAGAGTGTCGTTAGGTCCCCTTGAGTCATGTCCGATTCATAGCGAGCCTCATGGGGTTTTCATGGCTGATAGTTTCAGGATTGATTCAGGAGTGGGCTGCCACGTCCTTCTCCTGTTTTTGCAGTGCTGGGGATCGAACCTAGGGCCTTCGAGAGGTTAAAGCAAGCAATCTACCAACTGAGCCAAATCCCAGCCCCCAGCTCTCAGACTAGGTGTTTGCAATAAATAGGTTATTAAAGGATAAGTAATAACATTGCCCTCACATAAGCTGAAGCTTGGTTATCATTGAGATCCAAAGCACTGCAACATCGTATACACTTTAACCCAAGGAAAGATTTTCAGGGAGGAGCATTTTCCCAGTGACCTTCTTTCCAGTTGCCAGCACACGATGGCAATGAAATGACAAATCACTGTCAAACGCATTGTTTATTAAACTCCTCTTCACCTTCTCATCGCCTGGACCACACAGATCCAAATGCCCTAAGCGAAGCCCCCAAGGATGTCTTCCAGGAAATGCTATGTATCTTTTTGTTCTCATGTCAAACGCTCTGCTGTGCACTTTTAAACTCCTTGGCTCTCTTCACCCACACAAGTATTTTTTGTTTTATTTTTGTTTTTTGTTTTTTGTTTTTGTTTTGGTACTTGGGGGTTGAATCCAGGGCTTCATACTTTGCAAGTGCTCTGCCACTGGGCTGCTCCCCCAGTCCATTCATTTATTTTTTATCTTGAGACAGGGTCTCGCTAAGTTATGCACGCTGCCCCTGGCCTCGAACTTGCGATCCTCCTGCCTCTGCCTCCCAAGTCGCTGGGATGACAGGCGTGCGCCACCGCACGGGGACCACAGAAGCTCTTATCACAAGCCTAATCGTCTGACCTTGCAGTCCAAGAGACACCTGCTCGGGGACATTAATGCACCTTCCCAAGATTTCACAAGAAGCAGAGACAGAAATAAAATGCAGGAGTGACGATTTCATTGCCTTCCATGTCACATCTGTGCCCCTTCTGGGATCCAACTTTCTAATTGAGCCTCTCAGCAACCACCACCATGCCTAGCCTAACAGGGGTCAGTGGCGAAATGGCCCAGCCATCACCAGATTCTCCATCCTAGTGCCCTGCGGCATCCAGCAAGGTCTCCTGTGAGTCGCAATGCCAGCCCAAGCTTCTCCTCCCAGACCTGGCACAGCCAGAATCTTCAGGTTTCCCTGTTCCACTCAGTTGCCAGAGCTTCACTTAACAGAGTGCTCCGCAGCCACAGCTAAATGCAGAATGTCCCAGCAAGGATTTATCAAGCCCTGTGCTGCGGACTGGGGAGAATGGGTAGCTTGACAGTCTTGTTTTTAAATATTTTTATTAATAAATACCCTGAAAGAAGGGGGGAAGAAACCAAGCATGGTGGCACTCACCTGTAAATCTCAGAAGTCAGGAGGCAGAGGTAGGAGGATCGCCAGTTGGAGGTTGGTCTGGGCAACATGGTGAGACCCGGTCTCCTAAGACAAATAAATAAAAAAGAAGGGGGAGCAATATTTGTAAGCTTCATTCCCAGCCAGAAGGTGGGCAGAATGGAGTGGGTCTACACACACAGTCTTGGAGCCAGTCAACTTGGGGTTCAAATCCCGGCCCCGCCACAGTGAGGTTCTCCCCCCCCCCCCCGCACCCCTGGCTGCTGGCTAAGCCTTAGTTTCCCTACTCCAGGCAAGAATGCTAATGTGTCTCTCTGTCCACCACAGAGGGCTCTTTAAGGATGAAATGAGCTAATGCATAACAAAGAGCTTTGTGGACTGTGCAAATGTTAGGTCGCTCCTTCAATCAACATTTATTAAGCATGTACTGGAGCCAAACCCCCCGTTAGCATCAGGGCCTCTCAGGATGCAAACGTCCTGGGTTCCCTATGATCCACCTTTTGCTTTCAAGGTGAAATTCACATAGCCTTTGTGTAATGGACTATTCAGTCTAAAGGACTATTCAGTGACATTTTGTGCCTTCACACTGCTGTGCAACCATCGCCTCCCTCCAGTTCCAAAACATGTACGGTCCTTCTTGAGCAGACGTCCCACGAGCTTAAGATCTTGGTGTCCTCCTGGTCATCTGCGACTCCTAGTCAACCCCTGGATCTAAGCCCCAGCCCCACACCTCAAACCCAAGCTCCTCTCCCAGTGCTGGGGACACCAGAGCCTGCCCTGCCACCTTTAATTACACCAGGCAAGGTAAGCAGGTAATCCCTGCGCATTTCAGTAAATTACCTCTCATAAAGGGGCCACAGTGTTTGCTCATGCGCCTTCTTTCCTGGAATCGGCTCCCTGTGTGCCAACCTCGTATCTTCCCGGCAGCCTGTGCGCTTGGCGAGTGTCCTTCTCGTCAAGCCAGGGACAGTCAGGTGCGGGGGGAGGGGCGGCATTTGGGCAAATATTGGACTTGGCCGCGTTCGCTGTCCGTATCGGGAATCCAATTGGTGTTATTGATTGACAGATTCAGGGACCAACTGTTTAGAAAGCTGAGCCCCCTCGGATTGGGCTAGGTGTTTGGGCAAACAGCCCTAATGCTGGGCAAACAGGCCTGTTGGAAGAAGTGCCCAGCGTGTTAGCAGAGCAAACCCAGCCGTGAGCAAACAGCTTAAAAGAATGTGGCCACCTCCACATAACCTCAGCCGAGATACTGATCCCGCTGGAGGCAGGCGAGGGGCGGGGCGGGGAACAGAGAGATACAAACCCGGCAGAATGTAAATGTTATCTTTAAGCTGCGGCTGCCAGGGCCCTAATGGGCATCTGTTTGGAATTTGTCTTCTTGCAAATCTTTAAATCCAGGTCAGGGCCAGGCAACAGAATTTAATAACAACTTTGCAAAGAGATGGGGGCTTGGGACTGATTTCATTCCTCATAAGCCCAACTGGGACTTGCCGCTTTTCTTGGAGGCAGCTGCCTCGCGTGGAAAGTTTCTGGGTGCAAGTGCCACGCTAGGAAGAGGAGAATCTGAGCATTGGTCAGAAGGCTACGGGGGAGGAGAAGGGAGCCCAGAAATAAACGTGCCTTTCTCTGATCCCTGAGCTGTCCATGCTGAGAAGCTGGCTGGGGTCACAGAATCCCAGAATCAGAGGCCTGGGCCTCGCTGCAGCCAGGGGTCTGCCCAGCTGGACGTTACCTCGTTGGGCGTCAATTTCCGCACCTCTGAAGTGGAAGACGCAGTCCCTGGCAGACACACTTGAGTTCAGGCTAGGCAAGCCCATGCAGAGCTGGGAGGCCTGTCAGGAACCATCAAATACTGCTCCAGGGTCCAGAACTAGGTATCTGCTGTTGCAATGGAACAGACCATAGCTATGACTGTCAACTATTGTTCTAAGCAAATGACTGGATTACGATGTCCTTTCCAAAAATCTCAATGGGGAAGGCAATACATGTTTGAAAATTCCTTGGAAGTCTAAAATCCATGCTCGCTAGACTGTTAATATTTCCATAAAGGAATTGTTGTTGTTAGGTGCCATCGAGTGGGTATCCGACTCATAGCGACCCTCACAGGGTTTTCAATGACTGACTGTTTCGGTATTGCCTTGGGAGTGGATTGCCAGGTCCTTCTCCCAAGGTAAAATATATTTGCCCTGAGTGAATCCAGTGAGATAAGATTGTGATTGGACGTCGCCACTGGGCCACGTTTTTTCCCTGAGAAAAGCCACAGAAAGGATAAGGTGCCCCCTACTACCCGTCCCTATCCCTGGCCAGGTCTTCTGGCTGCACTCGTGGAGGCTGGGGTGGGAAGCAGGCATGGCAGCCACCCACCCCCCAAAAAAAACCACACCTAGGCTTCACCCCTTCAGAAGACTGGCTTCTATCTTCAGCCCTAGTCCAGGGGCAGTGTGGGAAACCCCATGGTATTAGTAGTGCATCTCATAAGAGCATAAAAGGAGCTTAAAAATTCTCTTAGCCATCTCTGCCTTTTGAAATTTGGTCTCACAATGATAAAAAGGATCAGAGAAGGCTCTGGCCTACTGAAGAGAGGGTCTCCAGCGGAGGGGTCTTGAAGCTGAGGCTTAACGGAAGAATGTAGATGAAGTGGTTGCATGCTTGGACTTCAGAGTCGAGTGCCTAGGGTAGAGTTCCAGCTCTGCCGCTGGCTAGCTGTGTGACTTTGGCAAGTTACCTAACTTCTCTGAACTTCAACACTCCTCCCTGTAATATGGAAATAATAATAATGCACTCCTAAAGGGATTGTTGGGCTGGGATTTAGCTCAGTTGGTAGAGGGCTGCGCTGCAGTCTCTGAGGTCCCGAGTTCAATTCCCAGCACTGCAAAAATGGGAGAAGCACCTGGCAGCCCACTCCCAAGGCAATCCAGAAACAGCCATTGAAAACCCTATGAGGGTCGCTTATGAGTCGGATACCGACTCGACGGCACCTAACAACAACAACAAAGGGATTGTTGCATATTATGTGGGCTCTCAGCGCAGCACCTCACCCGTGGTAAATAGTAAATAGTAGTGATGTGGACAGGACAGACGGTAGGGAAAATAAGCTGCCAGGACGCCTTTACTACAAGAGCTTCCAGCCTGGCTTCCTTCCCAGATAGTCCACTCCAAAGCCACTTTGTTCTGTACCCCAGCCCCCTCTGCTCCAGGAGAAGGTCTTGGGTCTTGAAGCCATATTCCCCAGCTTAGAGAGGAGCCGATCTATGGCCTTCTGCATAAACACAAGGCAGCAGAAGCCCAAAGACTTACCCGGGGACACAGAGGAGGTCAGTGGCTATGCACACACTTCGCAACAACACCGAAGTGGTAAGGCTGGGTCTGCCAGGGCAAGACTACTATAGGTTGCCAGGAAGAAGTCAAAGTTGGCCTCAAAAGTGGAGCAGATGGTAACCGCATTCACCTCTCACCAAAGCCTTATTAATTAGGATTGTCCATAGCGATGAGAAACAAAAAGTTACTTGGACCTGCTTTAACACGCTCGCTCTCACCTGCCCCAGCTGGAAATGTCAGCCTCCACCTAGGTTGCCTGCAGCTGTAGCAGGATGGCGTCTGATACCAGTCAGATTTCGGAAGCTAAGCAGGGTTGGGCCTGGTTAGTACCTTGGATGGGAGACCACCTAGGAATACCAGGTGCTGTAGGCTTGGGAGAAGGACCCGGCAGCCCACTCCCTAAAATCAATCTGTCATTGAAACCCTATGAAGAGCAGAGAAGCACTGACAATAGTGCTTTGCCTGTTGTACACAGGGTCTCTATGAGCCAGACACCGACTCCACGGCACCTACCACCACCACCATCACTGAGGTTGTCTCAAAGCATTTGCTTCAGGGATAGATGAGTGAATGCGAGGACGCAAACACAGAGGTAGCGGGGGGCTTGGAACACATGGAGGTAACTACATTCTTTGTGCTGGGTTTAGTTCAGTTGGTAGAGTGCTGCTTTGCACTCTCTGAGGCCCTGGGTTCGATCCCTAGCACTGCAAAATGGGAGAAGGATGTGGCAGCCCACTCCTAGAACAATCCCAAAACAATCAGCCATTGAAACCCTATGAATAGCAGAGAAGCACTGACATAGTGCCGGGCATGGCGGTGTCGGGAAGGGTTTCGTTCTGTTGTACATAGGGTTGCTATGAGTCAGACCGGACTTGACAGCACCTGACAACAACATCCCTTAAACCTGCATGACCTAACATCTGGATAAGTAAGGAAAAGGCTGGAAGATGCAGCATAGATGACCCCTCCGTAAGGAAAAGTCTCTTGGCCAAGACCATATGCATGGCAGGAGTGGGACCTCCGCCTGCCCACTTTCCAGGCCCTGGGTGCTCCCACAAGGCCCCCCACAGGTCAGGCAGAGGCCAAGAGGGTCCAGGCTGTGTTGGACCCCAGTTTTCCCTCCTTCCGGCTCTCCTCTCAGCTCCCAGGGACGTGGGCATGCAGGCTCCTTGTCAGAAGCCAGGATGAGGTTGAAAATAAAAGGGGAGCCAAGTGCGATGGCGCACGCCTGTAATCCCAGCAGCTTGGGAGGTGGAGGCAGGAGGATCACAAGTTTGAGACCAGAGGCAGTCTGTGTCACTTAGCAAGACCCTGTTTCAAAAAATTTCAAAAATGGGCTGGGGGTGCAGCTCAGTGGTCCAGCACTTGCAGAGCATGTAGGCGCGAGCCCTGGGTTCAAACCCCAGTACCGAAGAAGAAGAAGAATAAGAATAAGAATAAGAAGAAGAAGAAGAAGAAGAAGAAGAAGAAGAAGAAGGGGGAGGAGGAGAAGAAGAAGAGGAAGAAGAGGAGGAGGAAGAATAGTAGTAGTAGTAGTAGTAGTAAAAGGGGAAAGCTGGTTAAATAAAACCCCTACTATTTGCAAGGGTCAAGGAAGGCTGTCCTCGCCCTGGAGGCAAGAAAACGGGTCTCCTGCACGCCACGTGACCTGCCCTGCTTACCCTAGAGGTCTGGGGCTCAGCCTCATCTTTGCTGGACAAAGCCCTCCTTCTTGGCAGAACAGACGTGGGGCCAGCCGCTCTGCAGAGCCAGGCGAGTTTCCGGTTTGCAGTAGGAGTGAATGTTCCCACCGCTGGACCGCAAGTCCCTCAGGTAGAAGGCCGAGGGCAGGAAGCCCAGTGAGCTGCCCTGGGCAGGGGGGCTCTGGGAGCCTCAGAGGAGATTAAGACGCAGGTGTCAATGCTCGGAGTGGCCCTCTCACCTCACCTTAAGCCACCCTGTGGCTCAGGATTCTAGAAATCCCTTATCTGCCTCATCTGCAGGGAGCCCCCTTGGAAAGCCCAAGTCACAGGCAATGAAAAGATTGGTCCTGATTCGGCTGCCCTGCTGTGTATGTCCCAGTGCATACTTCTGAAAAGGCAGGTCCTGGACACAGGGAATACTGTCCCCTCCCACTTTCCCTCCTTCTCAACCTCTGCTCCACTCAGTCACCAGCTGTTTATAGAAAAGACAATTACCTGGAGTCCCTGGATAGAAGGGGGTTCATTATTACAGGGCACGGGAGCAGGAAGTCCCTGTGTGCTCCCCCATTTTCCTGCACACATAGGAACTAGTGCTGTTTTTAAAGCGCCCAGGCCAGACCTGGCTTTCACTTGAGAAGCGTCAGCTAGTAACAGGGATGATGTGAGGTGCGTGACAGCATCCGGGCCACTGATGAATCACTGGAAAGCCTGACTGGTGCTGTTGTTGTTAGGTGCCGTCAAGTCGGTATCCGACTCATAGCAACCCTCATAGGGTTTTCAATGGCAGACTGTTTCGGGATTGCCTTGGGAGTGGATTGCCAGGCCCTTCTCCCATTTTTGCGGTGCTGAGAATTGAACTCGGGGCCTCAGAGACTGCAGCGCAGCGCTCTACCCACTGAGCTAAATCCCAGCCCGACTGGTGCTGAGGATGCTCAATTACTTCACCCTGCAGAGCTGCATCGCCAAGCGGAGCCTAGATCTGGCCCAGGACGCTAAGATCACAGTCCTCTTTTAATCCCCTGGACCTCCAGACAGACTTTAAATATCTTCAGAACTTTGGCCTTGGTAACAAGTAAACACAAATAAGCACCCAATCATGATGGGCTTCCTGGGCATGCTACACGATGGCTGCTCAGGGGTCCAGCTCAGGGGTGTCCTCCCATCCCTCTCCTGAAATTCTGAAAAATTTTGGAACAGGCCCCCAGCGTTTTCACTTTGCAAATTACATCACCAGTCTTGTGCCGGGCTGGGATTTAGCTCAGTGGGCAGAGCGCTGCACTGCAGTCTCTGAGCCCCCGAGTTCAATTCCCAGCACCGCAAAAATGGGAGAAGGGCCTGGCAATCCACTCCCAAGGCAATCCTGAAACAATCAACCATTGAAAACCCTACGAGGGTCGCTATGAGTCGGATACCGTCTCAACGGCACCTAACAACAACAACAACAACAACAACAACAACAAGTCTTGTGCCAAAAGGAGATGCTGCTGCTAGAAACTGAGAGGCAAGAATCCCTACCCCAAGCCCCTTGTGCCCTCATTTGGGTCAAAATGTCCCCCTTATTCAAAAATTCTGAGCTAAAGAAAGTCTGAGATACAGAATTGGTTGGTTGGTTGGTTGGTTGGTTGGGAGGAAGGGGTTGTGTTTCATTGGAAATCCTGATGAGTAGATCTAACCCAGTCCTCTAAGCTAGCCCCTCTCCTCCCTGACCACCCTCCAACGGGAGCTCCTTTTCTGATTTGCTGCCTCCACCATCGGAGGCCAAAGTGAAGGTAAAGTCACAGGCCAAGACAGCAGAAGTCCCACATCCTTGTCAATTTCCTCCTCCATAAAATGAAAGGGGACTCAGGGTAGAAATTGGGGGTTGAGGGAATGGACCAAGCCAGGCTTTCCTAGCCTGTTTCCCAGTTGTTCAAAATACCCAGAAAAAGTTTTGTCATGGTCCATTTCCTGTTGCTGTAACAAAATACCCGAGGCTGGGTAATTTATAAACAATTTCTTTGGCTCGTGGTGCCAGAGGCTGGAAAGTCCAAAAGCATAGCTCCAGCATCTGCTTGGCATCTGGCAAGGGCCTTCCTGGGGCATCATAACATAGGGTGGGCACTACATGAGGAGAGAGCAACCATGCCAGTCAGTCTCTCTTGTTCTTCTTATAGGCCACTAATGCCATCATAGGGGCCCCACCCTCATGACCTCATCTAACCTAGTTACCCTACAAAGGTCCCACTGCCAAATACCATTAATATATGAATTTGGGGACCAAGTTGTCAACACAGGAACTTTGGGGACACACTCACAGCATAGCACTTCTCTACAGTAAGCAAACCATTCTGGAAATTCTGAGTCAAATAAAGTCAACTCCGATACATAGGACTTGTGACTCTCCAGGACAGACTGACAGCACTTTCCCACCTTATTTGACTACAACCTCTCCTACAACCAACTTAACTTCCACCCTCCCAGGGGAGCATTTGCCACCAGGCCGATGAAACCTGTGCTTAAGAGCTCCTTACCTGTGTGGGTCATGACGTAGCTCTGGACGTAGGCGAACAAAATGTTCATATGTTTGTGTAAAATTTGCAGACGATAGTGCTGTATCCTTGTTTTTCAAGGGAACCCTAACATTGCATGAGCTCTGGATCCCCCACATGAGCATGCTGCTCTGTACCTGTTTCAACCTCTGCAGGCCCCACCCCTCCATCCTGCCAAGCGTCTTTAAAATGCAGCGCATCTCCCATTTAATATAATTTATAAATAACTCCTGCCTGCAGCGGTAGCCCTGTGGCATCCGATCACGTCACATCTCGGAAACTAAGCAGGGTCAGGCCTGGTTAGTACCTGGATGGGAGACCACTGGGAACACCAGAAGCTGTAGGCTTGGGAGAAGGACCTGGCAACCCCCTCCCAAAAAGCAATCTGCCATTGAAAACCCTATGAGCAGCAGAGAAGCACTGACAATAGTGTTTCCCCTGTTGTATAGAGGGTCGCTATGAGTCGGATACCGATTCGACGGCACCTAACAACAACAACAACAAATAAATAACTCCAGGAGTTACGTCGGAATTAGCATAATGTGATTTGCCTAGTAGAGTTTTAAATAAACATTCCTTCGCGTTGGTTTCGGTCATTGGCAAGGAACGTTCATTTTGGAGGTAGTTTTAAATTTCCTCGTGGCGGTCATTTTCTCAGGCCCTGGGAAAGGGGAGTGGGCAGTCTAGCATGTATGTGGGAAGAAACAAACCAACCTGCCCTCAGCCAGCCCTTCCCATTTGAGAAAGCCATTCTCACCATGCGATACTTCCATAGGGGTTTCCAAGTCCGCACGAATATCTATTCGAAGGCTAATTCAGACTAAAGAGAGATTGACGTGGGGGGCGAGTCAAGCATAGATGGCAGAAACTGAACGTTTATTATTTTCAGGAAGCGGTAGGTTTCCTTGAAGTAAGTTAACAAGGTGTTATCTAACAAGGCCTTAGGGGGCCACTTCACCAGTTAGGACAAGATGGTTGTGTAATTAGCTTATCAACTCTGTGTATGTAAATGAAAGCTTTTAAAGTCCTTGAAAGCGGCTCTTGCTCTGAAGTAATTTAACTGCTTCCTCTGGATGCCCCTCATTCTCCCAGCTTGCGCACTTTTTCTCCTAATTAAGCATTTATGGGAGGCCATCTTCCACATAGCACTGTTCGCAGAGACTGAAGGATGAGTGAGGGCCCCGTCTCTGTCCTCCACCAGCCTATTTTCCCATCAGGGGTCAGCAGACGTTTTCTGCAAAGGGCCAGGTGGTAAATTCCTTCAGCCTAGCAGGCCATCTCTGTTCTAATCACCCCACTTTAGCTGTCTAAGCACAAAAGCAGACATTGACAATGCGTGAATGAATGTGT
>VMDO01030384.1:0-21313 GCA_007922755.1 Pedetes capensis | reverse complement strand
ACTCCAAAATTTTGATGGAAAGTTTTCTTTATTATTTGTCTTGCAAATCCTTGAGATTCTGTTTTGTTTGTTTGTTTTTAGTCTGTTTTACTCTTTGTTATTCACATCAGGCAATTTCTTTTCTGTCTTTCATTTCACTAATGCTGTATTCTGCCCTTCCATTCTTCTGTTGAACACATTGATTGATAGCTATGTTTTAATTTCTATTATTTGACTTTCATTCCTAAAATTTTCAGCACTAAAATTTCTATGTTCTTCTTCATGCATTCTATTTCTTTACTGACAATTCCTATATTTTGTTTACTTATGTTTATAATAGCTCATTTAAACATTTTTATGATGACTGCTTTGGCACATTTTATGTAATTCTAAAGTTTCTATCATTTTGGTAGTTTCTTGTTTGTCTTTTTCTTTCAGTTTGAGATCTTCTTGGTTTTTCATGTAATTAACAATTTTCTATTATAATTTGAGCATTTTTGTGCTATATTTGGAGACACTGAACCTTACTTAAACCTCCTGTTTTATCTGGCTTTCTCTGACAGCATTTCATCAAGGGGCAGAAGCTTTGTTTTTCTTTTGCCTGGGGGTAAAATTCCAGATCCCCCCTTTCATGGCTCTGTTGGGTAGAAGCAGTAGTTCATGTTTCCATCGGGCTTCCTTGAGAACCCCTTGGCTGGAAGGGGAAAAGAGGCTCATTACTGCTCCTCTTGTAAGGTGCACTGACACCGTGAGTGAGTACCCTCATCACCTCTGACTAATAGCGCTGCGCTGCAGTCTCTGAGGTCCCGAGTTCAATTCCCAGCACCGCAAAAATGGGAGAAGGACCTGGCAATCCACTCCCAATGCAATCCCGAAACAATCAGCCATTGAAAACCCTATGAGGGTCGCTATGAGTCGGATACCGACTCAACAGCACCTAACAACAACAACAACAACAAGTGTAAAACTTGACTCTTTGGTAGTCTTCTTCTGTTACTACCCCCAATAGAGCAGATGAGGAAAGTTTCTACTCTGCTGTGGGAGTGAAAGTCCAGCCTCCTCATATGCTCTCCACTAACACTGCAGAGGGAAGGGGCTTGTTACCATGTGGTGGGCCTGAACATCAGGACCCCACTTTAGGCTTTTGTGATAACATCTAGTGAGGAGAATTGAGGCACCATGTCCCAACTCGTGAAGATGGACATCTGGGCTTCCCACTTGGTCTTTGCTTATGTGAGTGGTGGTAATTGCTGTTGGGTGCTCTTGAGTTGGGTCCGACTCATAGCACATAGTGACCCTATGTACAACAGAGTGAAACACTTCCCGACACTGTGCCTTCCCCTGCACAGTCAGTGCTTTTCTGCTACTTATTGAGTATCAGTGGCTGATTGTTTCAGGATTGTTTCAGGATTGAGCTTCCAGGTCCTTCTCCTGTTGTTGTGTTGCTGGGCATGGAACCCATGCCCTCATAGCACACAGAGCAAGCAAGCACATTACCAACTGAACTGCCAACTGAACCCAGCCCATGAGTGGTGGGTGATGGTTAGAACAGAGATATTTTGTGGTATTTGCTTTGTTAGAATAGTTTTTACTGAGAGATTTTGGTTTTGCTAGCGACTTTGTCCAGGGAGAGCAGACTTTTGTTGGGGTGGTTTGTGTCAGCACCCATTAGCATTTAGAAAATTATGAATTATGAGGCATAAAGTGTAGAAATTATAAACCAAAAAAAGAACTCAGTGTCATATCCTTCCTTGGGTTTTGAGGTTTGCCTTCCTCTTTCTACTTTTCAGTCTTTTTATTTTTAGTTCATTTTTATATGTCATTAAGCCCTACCTCATTTTAACAATGATTGAATTAATAATTAACATATTGGATCTGTATAATTAGTTCATAAAGATTAAAGTTTATTTTGACTCACCTGAATTTTGGAGATTCCAGTGTAAGAGTGATGGGGAGCATTTATTTTGGTCTTTTGGTGAGGAGCGGTCAGATGGCAGTGGTGGGCAGCTAATGAGAAAGAAGAGGCCTTGGTTTTCCAATACACTTCAAGGGCATGTCCTCAATCACCTACAGGCCCACACTAGTCTACACTTCATGAAGGCTCCACTACCTCCTAATAACAGAACTCTAGGAACAGAGACTTTAACAATTGAGTCTTTGGGAGACATTCAAGATGAAAACTATATCATCTATCTATCTATCTATCTATCTATCTATCTATCTAGTCTATCTATTATCTTTCTATCTATCTGTTATCTGTCTATCTATCTATCTATCTATCTATCTATCTATCTATCTAATATCCAGTGTTTTGTTGCGACCTTTACACACAAAAGTAGAAATAGTTTGTCTACCCTAACTTCTTACACACAAATCTAGTACATCATGCAAACAATTCATACTAGTCTCAATAAAATGCTTTCCCTAGCATTTCCACTTTCAACTCTGTGATCCAAAAACATTTTGTGCCTACCTGATCTTCCATACTACATTTCTTCAGATAAGTTCAGTTGTTCTCCATCTGAAAGAGACTGTCATCCTCTTCCTCAAGTCTACGTTTTAAATGATCTTACAATCTGCTCTTATTCTGCCATTACAACCAGCAAACTTTTTAACCCGGACATCTGTGTGTTTGCTTGTTTACTTGTATTTTGCTTTCCTGCTGCATCTTTTCTTCCACATCTGCTTTGTTAGTGTATCTAGTTTAAACAACTCTTGTCTGATAAAACAAATCCCACTGGTTTGCATGGCAATGTTTTAAATTTTAGCTTCTTTTTACTATATATAACACAATCCATTGCTACTGAATTTGAGAAACTAAGGCATAACGATCTTAAAAGATGATGCTTTCTAAAATGGAAAAGAAAAGGAGTGGGCACTGGGATTGATATCTCTGAACTCAACTTCTGGGACCCAATTCTTGTCCTTCCTGACCTCAGAGATTTTGCTCTTTCTTTTTGACTTCTGAGCCTCTGCATTTTGACTTACTATTGACCAAATGGGCTTGTCCATTGAGTTATTCAGCTTGTAGTACTCACAGTTGCCCCACACAGTCCTTATTGCATTCTTTCTCTCCCTACTTATCCACTCTCAAGCAAACATTACAATTATTCTGTTTTGATGATTAAATCACAGTTCTGGAAACCTTAGAATCTGCTAATCCCCCTTTAAACTAGTTGTTTTATGAGATATACATCCATGTACTTAGAAAATTTAAAAACCATCTTTATTGAAATGCAGGGAGTCACTAACATTAGGGTTTTATTTTACTGTAATTCAGTACTCAAATGTGTTTATTGAGTTCAGAACTCAAAAATGGCCAATAATTTTTGTGGAAGATGGTATGTTCAGATTCTTCAGACTGAGAAGGGGAGTAAAGTATCCCTCCAATGGTATCCTTTATTAATACACTATTGAAGTACTACCTACCTACAGCCATAGCACCCTGGCATCTCATCCCGTCAGATCTTGGAAGCTAACAGGGTTGGAGTTGGTTAGTACTTGGATGGAAGATTGCCTGGGAATACTGGGTGCTATAGGCTTGGGAAAGGGATCTGGCAGCCCAGTTCAAAAAAAAAAAGCAGCCATAGAAAACCGTCTGAATAGAAGAGCAGCACTGACAATAGTACCAGGCATGACACAGTGTAGGGAGTATTTTGTTCTCTTGTACACAGGGTTACTATGAGTCAGACTGGACCTGACAGCACCTAACAATAACAAAATACCTGTGTGTGTATGTGTGTGTATGTGTGTGTACACACATATATTTATACATGAATGCACATTTTCTCTGAATCAGTTAATAGCATATATTATTATTCTATAATTGGTGAATTTTCATGAAGTAAATCCATATTTCTTAGTTATTTGGAGTAGTCTGAAATGTCAGCCAAAGAAAGCAAGGAAAAAGTGAAATGCTTTGCACACATTGCCTAGATTATACAAGCAATGGTATGTAAAGTGCTCTTCTGTTCCAAATATAATCTGTAAATTACTCATGTTTGATCAGAATGTTCTTTTTCTACAAGTACTAAAAAGATCCCACATAAGTGGAAAATAATTCAAATGGTTTCCTCTTTATTCTTGATTATATCTCACTTGTGTTGTGATGGGAGCAAAGGAGAATTGAGGATGTAGTAGAAAGGAATTGTTTGTTCTTCCCATGCATCTATTCCTTTCGCTTTAAAGAATAAGGCACTGTTTTCCTTTGGGAAACTTCCTCCTTTGTTACCAACTTGTGATGAGACATACTTCATCTCTGACTCCTCAACTTAGTGTGGACCAATCAGCAAGATCCACTAGTTGCTCTTTCTTCTGCCTAGAGTTGCAGGCTCAGGAGTGGCTGTGTGACCCTAACCTGACAAATAAAGGTCAGATTGCTTTTAACTGGAACTCAGGAGGAAATGACAGATATAAAATTGAGAAAGATGAAGCATAGACCAGTTCTTATAAGAACAGATTCTGTATCCAGGCTTTCTACCTCAAAACTTGCACTGCCATGGACAAGTTCCTGAAACTCTTTCTGTTCCAGTTTCCTAATCTGAAAAATATGCGTAATAATCATGCATTCTTTGTAGGGATTTTCACGATCAATTGGATTTCTACATCTAAAGTGTTTGTCTTTTTTACCACCAGAATGTTTTAGTGTTATTTTCTTGCTGCTGTCTTGCTAAGTTAGAAGGACATAGATACGGAACTGAAAATAGACATTTTGCCATAACATTCGGTCAAGAACAAGTCCACCAACAAAGACAAATATAGATGAAACACACACACACACACACAGAGGCACAGTCAACATCATTTGATCACTTTAAAGTAACTGTCTTGATTTGAAAAATTATAGCTTTTCTGTAATTTCTTTTTTTTACCTCAGCCAATGTTCATTCGCTCTCTCTCCTGTAAGTGAAGGAGAAACATAAAACAAGAAGATGGGCTATTTTGGAACAGTCAGCCCATAATCAGCAAAATAAAGTTGTGTAGGGAAAAGCTGAATTCCATATTTAGTCAATACATTCAAAAAGTATTTGTTGCATGCCTATAATGTATCAGGTGTAAGATAAACAGTTAAAATACTAAAGAAAAAAGATTAGCTTCACTCTAGAAATGATTTCTATCTAAAGAGGAGGGAAATTGATGGTGCCATAACAGAATATTACACACTGGAAGGCTTGTTATTGTTGTTTTAGTGTGCTGTGGAGTCGGGTCTGACACATGGTGACCTTCATTTGGTTTTCAATGGCTGAGTAATTTGGGATTGCTTAGGGAGTAGACTGCCACAACCTTCTCCCATTTTTGCAGTGCTGGGGATCAAACTCAGGTCCTCAGAGTGTGGAACAGCACTCTACCAACTGAGGTAAACCTCAGCACACTGAAAGGCCTAAAGAACAGAAATTTATTTTCTCATTGTTCTAGAGTGTATAAAAACAAGTTGCCAGTACAGTCTGTTTCTGGTGAGGATTTTCTCTGTTTCTGGTGAGGATTTTCTTCCTGGCTTGCAGACAGCTGCCTTCTCATTGTGTTTTCAAGTGGACACTCACAAAGAGAGCTATCTGGTATTTTTTTCTTTTTTTTTTTTTAAAGAAACCAGTCCTGTGACATTAGAAATTACAGCTTCACTCTTATGACCGTAATCTCCCTGAAGGTCTTATCTCCAAATGCATTCACTTCTGATGTTAAATCTTCAACATATGAATTTGGTGGTACATGGTTCACTCTGTAACATTAAGTAACAAAGCCATCTGAGTTCAGGAAATCACATCGTGGCACAACGAATCCTCAACTATTTGCTGATAGGATCTGTTTATTCAATGAAGCATAATTCTTAAAGAGGGATATACTTGTCATGGTTTGAATCTCAAAAGTCCCTCAAAGGCTATGAGTTTTAATGCTTGGTCCCCAACTCGTGTGCTATGCCAGGAAGTTATGGAACTCTGGGGAGGGGTGGCACTTGTAGCTTTGTGGAAGCAAGTCTCTGGAGGCAGCATTTTGGAGGTTTTTACCCAGACCTGCAGTTCCAGCAGCTCTCTGTTCTCTACTCCTTACCCACCATGCCATGAGGTCATCTAATGCAGTCCCACCATGTCTGTCCTGCTGCCACACCTTCAGCCCGTGGACTAAAATCCTATAATTGTGACCTCCAATAAATCACTTCCCCTATAAGTTTGTTTCCTTCTCTGTCACTGAGACTTACCAGTTGGCTATTACAATGCTCAAAGATAGCTTCTCATAAGTGAATGCTGAATAAAAGAAAACATGCATTGCCAAGATAATTCTTGGTGAATATAATTCTGCTGTCCTAAAAATAAAATTCTAGGAAAGATGTTTATTTTGCAAAATAAATTAGAAGACATGTTTATTATATGCTTTATGGAATAAAGTTTATGAATTTAGCTATATATACTGAGAGAAAAGGACCGCACACTAATCCGTGAGAGAGTGGCTGAGACTAGCCTGGATATGTGATCTTTATCAGGGGATTCTTCTGAGCTAGCAACTGAATGCAGTGTAAAACATAAAACAATTTTGAAAATTAGAGAAGGAAAAAACCTATTCATTCACCCGACAGCAGAATGAGTTGAAAAAAGAGTGCATCAATTAATCGATTTAAACCTTTGCAATGTACAGCACTAAAATAAGACTTCACAGCAAATAGGTGACCAAAATGCGAAAGGTTGTAGCTGAAAGGTGCTGCTTGGTGAGTTCTATTTGATAGCAGAATGCTGACAAAGAACCAACCAATCCAGGAATTTTACATATCAAATTGCTTTTGACTTTCACTACAACTCTAAGAAGTCTGTGTTATTTGTCTGACTTTCTAGATGAGGAAACTGGGCACAGGCTTTTGGTTTCCACGCTCAGCCACAGACAAGTCACATCTCAGATAGGATTCATGCCCTTGGACCATATGACTTTCTCTCCCTATTTGAATATGCACAGTGCTGGCAGGGTATATGCATTAGCTATATGTGTATCTTTTGACTTGTATTATCTGCAGAGAGGGTGGAAAGCCAGGATAGATCAGACCTGAAAGAAGTCTGGGAAGAAATGGTCAAAGGACCTAAGATCTTATGTTCAGATTCTGTTGTTTTGCATTTGTTTTCACAATACAAATTGATATACGTGGTCTTGTATTTAATTGTTCATTTTAATTAACATTTGGGATGGTCTCTGTTTTTAAAAGCAAAATAGATCTAAGATCTTCACTATACACATAACAATAGCAATTACCTACTTTGTTTCTAGCCAGCCTCTACCCCACTCCCCAGACATAATATTCTTTACCTTTAGCTTTTTTTTTTCTGGTGTTCAACGAATTTCTTTCTTTTCTTTTCTTTTCTTTCTTTCTTTCTTTCTTTTTTTTTTTTTTTTTTTGTGTGTGTGGTACTGGGGGTTGAACCCAGGGCCTTGCACTTGCATACGCTACAAGTGCTGAACCACTGAGCTGCAACCTCAGCCCATGTTTTTACATTTTGAGACAGCTAAATTAGGCAGATTGCCTCTGGTCTTGAACTTGCAATCCTCCTGCTTTTGCCTCCCAAACCGCTGGGATTACAGGCTGCGCCACCGTGCCTGGAGTGTTCAACAAATTTCTGCATACTCTAATGAGTTTAAACTACCATTTGCTGACTTAATTATCTAGACATTATTTGGCAACTCCTTGCAATAGTATGTGAAGATTTTTTCTCTCTTTAAACCTTCTTCCACTTCCATTTCCTCTAAATACAATTTACAAATCTCCATTTCACAGGGAGACTACAAAATTATTTTTCACTCTTGAGGTGGTCAGTGTACAGTTTTATGTTTTGTTTTTCCTACAGTTCTTGACTTCTTCATTTTAAACATTGCATTATTTCTTTAATTCTGTAAACGTTAGTCAGGTGCTGACTTTTACACTATTTGCTGAGGGCGTCCTGCAAGAGTCTTCCTCACTTCTGCTACAACTTTCATGAGTTATTAACGAGGATGTGGTGTTGTCCTGGAAGTTTACTGCCTTCCCCCAGGTGAGATGCTGCCTTAGACTACGAAGGCTGTTATTATGAACTACCATCAGCAGGAGGCTTATAAACAATAGACATTTATTTCTCACATTCTGCAGCCAACATGGTCAGATTCTTGTGAGAGATTTCTTCTTGGTTCACCAGTGCTGTCTTCTCATTTTGTCTTTACATGGTGGAAAAGCTAAAAGAAATGTTTGGGGTCAGTTTTATAGGGGCATTAATCTCATTCATTAGGGATCCACCCTCATGACCTCATCATCTCCCCATAGCATCACATCTAAAAATCCCTAAATATAATCATAATAGGGGTTAAAATGTTAACATATGGATTTGGAGGGGAAGGACAAAGACATTCAATCTGTAGCAGATGCCATATTTCCAATGCTCTTTGCCATGCTCAAACATATCTTTCAGTACCTTTTTGCAGGAGGTGAAAGACCCTAATGTAAGAAATATGGTTTTGGAGAGAGTACAAGTATAAAGAGCATTTTAATTGTTCCTTCATACTTATTGGTAGGTTTTTGGTTATAGATTATTAGGTTGAGCATTTCCTCATAGAATTTTGAGATCAATGTGCCATTGCATTCTTGCACGAGAATTTTATTGTCATTTTGATTCCAACCCTTTGTACAATATTTCATATTTCTCCTAATCTCCCAAATAATTAAGGGTTTCTGCTCCTGGTGTTTCAGTTATGTGATTGTCCTTAGAGTTATTTTAAAGTACATTGTGATAAGTGCTTGATAGACTTTTAATCTAGAAGCACATAACCTCTGTTTTGGGAAATTCCTTTTTCTATAATACTATAGCAATTTGCTTAGCTTCCATTGTCATTCTTCCTTATTCTTGGAACACTTATTGGTTGAATGGTACAATTCTGGACAAATCATCTACTTGTCTTACCTATTAGTCTTACCTATTACACTGAGAAATCATAAAAAACTCAATGTATCTGCTCCAAACAATAAAGCTGCAAAGTAGTGAAGCAAAAACTGGCAAAGTGGAAGAGAGGAATAAGCAAATCCTCATTTATATTTGGATACTTCAATCTTTACTCTCAATAAATGATAGAAGAACTGGAGAAAACATCAGCAAGGATGAAGAACTCGACAATATCATCAATCATCAGGTTCTAAACAACATTTATAAAACATGCAAAACCAGCAAGATACAGATTCTTTTCAAATAGACATGAGATATATATTGAAATAGACCATATCCTGAGCTCTAAAACAAACCTTAATAAATTTAAAATAATTTAAACTGTGAAGCCTATTTTCTCCAACCACAATGGAATCAAACTAGAAACCAATGGCAGTTATATAAGAAGAAAATATCCAAACACTTGAAAAGTGTATAGTACACTCTGTCAATGAGGAAGTTTCAAGGGCTATAAAAACTGTTGAACCAAATAAAAACTAAATGTCAACATAGCAAAACGTGTGGGCTATAACTAAAACAGTAATGAGGTGTTAATTTGCACAATTAAATGCACAAATTAGAGAGGAGGGAAAATATCAGATCAATGATCTATGTTCCCACAAGAACTTGAACAGAAGAAAAATAAACCAAAGCAAAGGGAAGAAACCAAATAATACAAGGTAGAAACAGGTGAAACTGAAAATGGGAAAAAAAAAAGAATCAAAACTAATTCTTTGAAAGAAAATAAAATCGGCAAAGATTGGCAAAGAAAGGGATGAGAGTAAACACATTACAAATCTGACTAATACTAGAAGAAAAGGAAAAATATTTCTACATATTTGTAGATATTCAAAGGAAAATAGAGAATATTACATCTTTAATATGTGATTTTGACAACTTAGATGAAATAGGTCTGTTCTATGAAAAATAAACAACCATATCTCACTTAAAAGGAAATAGATAATTGAAATACTCTTTATTAATTATGTTGAATTTGAAATTGAATTTGAAATCTCCAGGCCCAAATGATTTCACTGGAGGTTTCTAACAAACATCTAAAGAAGAAATACTATCAGTCTCTTCCAGAAATTTGAGGGAGAACACAATTTAATTTATGAAGTTAGCATTATCCTCCTACTTATGAATTTTTCAAAAAGAAAAATGCACACACACGTAAAGCATGTCTACTGACATAAATCAAAAAACTTTACCTCAAGATTAGAAAATAGAATTCCAAATACACAAAAATAATTATGAACTATAACCAAGAAAGGTTTATTACAAAGATTCAGGATTGAATCAACATTTAAATGTCAATATAATCAAACATAATTGTTGTTGTTGTTAGGTGCTATCGAGTCCTGTCGGACTCATAGCGACCCTCATAGAGTTTTCAATGGCTGATTATTTTGGGATTGCTTTGGTAGTGGATTGCCACATCCTTCTCCCATTTTGTGGTGCTGGGAATCAAACTTGGGACCTCAGAGACTGCAGAGCAGTGCTCTACCAACTGAGCTAAATCCCAGCCTGAATCAAACATAATAGTAAGAAAAAAATTATGTGACAATATTCAGTATGCCAAAGGCATTTAACACAATTCAAATTCTGTCAAAATCCAAGTACAATATAATACAATACCAACGTATCATGTATGTATGCATAATTACACAAGAAGATTATAGAAAGTAAAAGTTGAATAGAAATAACTTTTAAGTAATAAAAATATGGGAGAAAATTGTCTATTCAACACAAATAAAGGTTAATACTGGTGGAGCAATGTATACACATCAGACAAATGCCACAGAGTATCCAGAGATAGAGCCACACAAATATGTCAGGTTGATCTTTGACAAAGATTCAAATGAAATTCAATACAGACAACTTTTTAACAAATGATTCTGAAACAGTTGGATATTCAAAAGCAAAAATGAATGTTGACCTAAGTCTCACTTCTTGTACAAATATTAACTCAAAATAGATAAAAAAATACAGTACAATAAAACTATAAAGTTTTTAGTAAAAAACATAGGAGAATATCTTCAGGAATTTTGGCTAGGCAAAGAGTTCTTAAAGTTAAAACCAAAAGTACATTTTATAAAACAGAAACATGATAATATATACTTTAGCAAAATTAAAAATATATGTTCTGCTAAGTACCTGTTAGGGATATAAGAATCTAGACTGTAACCTTGGGGAAAAATAATTGAAAATCACAAATCTAACCAAGTTCTAAAATCTAGCATATATAAAGAACCCTCAAAACTCAATAACAAAAAAAATCTGTTTAGTTGTTGTTAGGTGCCGTCAAGTCAGTATCCCACTCATAGTGGCCCTCATAGGGTTTTCAATGGCTGAGTGCTTCGGGATTGCCTTGGGAGTGGATTGCTAGGCCCTTCTCCCATTTTTGTGGTGCTGGGAATTGAACTCAGGACCTCAGAGACTGCAGCGCAGCGCTCTACCCACTGAGCCAAATCCCAGCCCTGTTGTTAGGTGCCGTCAAATCATGTCTGACTCATAGTGACCCTCAGAGGGTTTTCAATGGCTGATTGTTTCAGGATTGCCTTGGGAGTAGATTGCCACATCCTTCTCCCATGGTTAGATAGTAGGAAAAATAAATGAAGTATTTCATTCAGGAGGGTGCATATCTGGCAAATAAACACATCAAAGATGTTCAAAGCTGGGTGCTTTGGCGCAGGCTGGTAATCCCAGCAATTTAAGAGGCTGAGGCAGGATGATCACAAGTTTGAGGGCAGAGATAGCATGTGTAATTTAGCAAGACCCTGTTTCAAAAAAAGAAAAAAGCAAAAACTGGTCTGGGGGCTCTACTCAGTGGCAAGTGCTTGAAACAGCATGCATGAGTCCCTGGATTCAACTCCCTAATATCCCCCAATCTCTCAAATAAGATGTTCAAATTCATTAAATATTAGGTTAACTCAAATTAAAACCAAAATCAAAACATAGTTAAAATACACAGTTATCAGACTGGTTACTTTGAGAAAAAAAGATAGTAACAATACCAGATAATAGTGGATATGCAGAGAAACTGATCATGCACATATATTGGAAATGGAAATGCAAAGTGGTATAGATCTGCAGAACATTTTGACAGCTTTGTTCAGCAGAAAAACTAAACATGGCACAACCATACAACTCAGCAATATCATTCTTGGGCATTTAAGAAAATTTACGTTTACAAAAAACATGTCTACACATATTTACGGAATTTTTACTCACACAAGTCAAACCTAGGACCAATTCAGATGTCCATCAATGCATGAATGGTTAAGCAAGTTGCAGTATATGGAACAACATTCAGTAGTAAAAAGGAATGAACTCTTGATAAACACACAAATATGAATGTATCTCCAGTAAGTTATTTTCAGTGAAAAAAAAAAAGCCAACCAAATAGTTACATGTGTTTGATTCCATTTATAATAAAACATCTTTGAAATGAAAAATTTAGAAAAAAAGAACAAATTAGTTGTTAGAGGGTACAGGGCTGTGGGGCAAGGAGGGAAGATAAATGGGCTTATCTAGAAAAGAGAAATGTGAGGTATCCTGGAGATGTTGGAAATAAAAATTGTGTTTTGATTGTATCAATGAAAATATCCTCGTTTATGTATCGTATTATAAATCTGCAATGTATGACCCTTGGGGGAAACTGGTGAATAGGACACTGAATTTTTATGTATTATTTCTTACAACTGCAGGTGAAACTATAATTATGTCAAAATAAAAAATTGCAATTAAGGAAAGAAGAGAAAGGAGGGGAAATTATAAAGAGCCCTCATTTACTTGCTTTGCACTTGATTTTCTTTTGTGTAAGTAACACATATACAAAAATATCATGATGAATAGTTCAGTTTTACTGTATTTCTTAAGAATTCATGATATTTGTTAGCTCTTCCTGTTGACTTATATTATTTTTATTATAATGTTAGTTAAGTAAGTATGAACATAAAGTGTCTAAACTCATTTACTTATAGCTCATACAAAGCTATAAAGTCAAAAGAATTTATAAATTAAATACTAACAAAACGAAGCAAACAATAAAACCCAAACTAATAGTATAAGTTTACTGTGACAAATGATGTTCTTTTGGTAGCACTAAGTTAGCAATTACAATGAGAATATAGCTTTGACTGCTAAAATGCATTTATTTTCCTTTTAGTTTAGTACATTCTTACTTCTATACACTTCATGATAATTCAATTTTTCTATGTCTTCAGTTTTTATCATTTTGAACTTTCACAAACCTTTGTTCACATAGTGTGCCTCAGTCTTTCTTACTCTTGTTTTAGTTTGAATTCATCATGATGTATTATGTTTGCTTCTGTTTTATCTTAATTTAGCATGAGTGTTTGGGTAAGTCATTATTGTATGCCAAACATATCCTAAATGCATGTTTTGGCAGGATCTGAAATTATCTAGAGACTATGAGATATCTGAGAGGTCATCTTTTATCCTTAAGATTTCTGACCCACTGTTCAAGAAACATTGTGCTTCAATGAACTCAAAACAACCCCACTAAATGCTTGCAGTTTTTAATTAGCTTCAGATTTCTGTTCATCTAATCAAAAGAATAAAATTTTACTTCTAAATAAAAAACAACTGAAAAAACACAAAATGTTAGAACAAATTCACTAAACTACACATATTATTTGTCAAAGTGTACAATGAATAAAAAATCTATAAAAATCCAAGAAATAGAATGAAGTAACATTACTATGTCTTAAGTTTTATACTTTCTTCCAGTGTTTATCTGTTTATGTCACTACAGGCTATAAATCTACAGTGAGAAAAGCATATTGAACAGCTGAGATAAACACCACTCTACGTAACTTAAAAAATATTTATCCAGGGACATCTAGGTTTTATTTCAGAGGATTCAATTATGTACTTCCTTCTTGTTGTTATTTTTGACATATAAAAGATTGGGAACCAGTTTCTTCACTGTACTAAAATGTTTTTGTTAGTGGGGAAGTGAGGCTAATGCATGTTGAGTTAATGGCAATGTCTTATTTATATATATTCTAGGAAATCCATACAAGTGCATCTTGTTAAAATAGGTATTATTGGAGACCATTTCTTCAAAACAATAATCGTAACTACATTTGAGTTATTTTCTTTAGCGATTTTTTCTTTATTATTATTTCCATTGTTATATAGTTTTCTTATATATAAAAATATATTTAAGCAATGCTCACTTCAAGTAAGAAATTACCTTCACATAAGAAATAAAGACTTCATAATTTACTGCTTACTGTTGAAAATGAAGTTTCTTTAATTAATATCTATGTTTAAATGTATTTGCTCTACATTAACACCTATGCCATATAACATTGTCTTGAGTATAGACATGCTTTAATCATTTTACTTCCAGTTTCTCCCACTCAATCTTTCCTTCTTCTTTGTCTGTTTGGTATATTTTCTAATTTTACTTGGGTAATTTCAAAAACTTATGTTTTATGTTTGAAAACTAGTTCTGTGGAAAGTAATTCTTAATGTTGAACATGACAATAGTGATTTAGATAATTTTCATCTCTAAAGAAAAAAATCTGTAAGGAAAGAAAGCTCTAGCCTGAACTTCACCATGCTGGCAGTCTTATCTCAGACATCCCAGCCTCTGAATTTTTTTTTTTTTTTTTTTTTGTGGTACTGGGGGTTGAACCCAGGGCCTTGCACCTGCATGCTCTGCAAGTGCTGGACCACTGAGCTGCACCCTCAGCCCAAATTTTTCTTAATTTTTTGAGACAGGGTCTCGCTAAGTTACACAGACTGCCTCTGGTCTCGAACTTGCGATCCTCCTGCCTCCGCCTCCCAAGCCATTGGGATTACAGGGGTGCGCCACCATGCCCGGCTCCCAGACTCTGAAACTTTGATAGATAAATAAATGCCTGTTGCTTAATCCACCTAGTCAACAGCATTTTGCTAAAATGGCCTGAACTGACTAAAACACAAAGGGTGAAAATGCAACACAGAAAATCATCCCATTGTCCCATATTACCTAGTATTTTTTCAGGGCCAAGATTTGACACAGAGCTCCCTCGTATTCCTTGTCATTGTATCTTACTGATATTGAGGGTTTCTCGTTTGAGCACTAAGTGGATGGTAATGTCATTCAGAATGATGGAGAAATCCAGAAGTTGGAGTGTAGGTGAGTTAGGTTCATTATTTTTCCTGGATAAGTCTGAAGGCTTGACAGGCAGAAGAGAGTTCAGATCTCAAGGTAAACATGTGATTCTAATATTTGTCAAATGAAAATGCCATATTTAAAGCAATATCAATATGTGATACTGCAGGGTTGTTGTTGTTGTTAGGTGCCGTCGAGTCGGTATCCGACTCATATCGACCCTCATAGGGTTTTCAATGGCTAACTATTTCGGGATTGCCTTGGGAGTGGATTGCCAGGCCCTTCTCCTGAAAAGCTTGTTGTTAGGTGCCGTCGAGTCGGTATCCGACTCATAGCGACCCTCATAGGGTTTTCAATGGCTGATTATTTCGGGATTGCTTTGGGAGTGGATTGCCAGGTCCTTCTCCCATTTTTGCGGTGCTGGGAATTGAACTCGGGACCTCAGAGACTGCAGCGCAGCACTCTACCCACTGAGCTAAATCCCAGTCCACTGCAGGGTAGGCCTATAATATATGGATGAAGAAATAGTCATGATTAAAACAGAAAAACATGTTTATTTAGAGGTAAAGTACAGAAAAAGACACAATTAAAAGGCTAAGTTAAACCAGTACGGTAGGTAGAAAATTAAGAAACTGGGCAGAAGTCTACAAGAGTTTTAAAAAACAGATGGATTATTTTGAATGCTGTCAAGTAATAGGGGCATACCAAAATTAAAGAATGGTTTGGCAACCTAAGAGAAAAGATGCCCCCACTTTGAATGGAGTAGAGTTGAAGGGTGTAGCAGGTGGGTTACCATACTTTTTTCAAGTTCAACTCTCACAGCAGAAGAGAGATTATCTCCTGTGTGGCTTGGAAGAGAAATAGAATTAAAGGATATGTTTCTACTTGTCATATGTGAGACACTGTTGTTAGGTACCATCAAGTTGGGTCTGACTTATAATGACTCTCATAGGATTTTCAATGGCTGATTGTTGTGGGAGAAGGTTGTCATGTCCTCTTGTTTTTGCAGTGCTGGGGATCAAACCTGGGTCCTCAGAGAGTGTGAAGCAGCACTGTAAAAACTGAGCTAAACTCGTGCTATGTGAGACATTTTTTGTTGTTAAATGCTATCGAGTTGTGTCTGACTCACAGCGACCCTCATAGGGTTTTCAATGGCTGACTGTTTTGGGATTGCCTTGGGAGTGTATTGCCACGTGCTTCTCCCACTTTTGCGGTGCTGGGAATTGAACTTGGGACTTCAGAGACTGCAGAGCAGCGCTCTAACAACTGGGCTAAATCCTAGCCCATGTGAGACATTACAATTAGAATATATTTACATTTTCATATGATAATTAAGGAAGCAAGAAAGTGGCAAGTCTCCAACTGTTTTGTATGAAGCCTCAACTCTGTGCCTTGCACCGTGGTAGGTAACTCATAATCATTGACATCCTAGGCCCCACATCAACACTGTGAAGCAAATATTATTTTATTCTGTGATAATGTGATTATTATTTATGAGGAATGGATGCTTCATGATGATGTAAGTGAATTCAGAACCAGTGTCCAACAATGAGAGACCTCTCTCCATTCCTTCTAGTCTCTCCCTTAGCTCTCTATACTCTACTTGATTTGTAGAGGCTTCATGGAACTCCAAATATTTTCTAGCCACAAGCCCTCTGCCAAGTCAAAATTCCTTTTGCTGCCAAACAAAACCTGGCCTGGGGATAATAAAAATGAAGATATATGATAGACTTCAGATTTTGAGTGACTGCTTTATAAATTCAATATGTATATGTGACTATAACTAAATTTCCAGATATGGCCTCAATTGTACCTAAGAAGTTCTTACTGTCCAGTCTATTGGGTTCTGTTTTGATGAAATTCCCTTTTCTATTTTCTTCTCAGCCAATATAGCCATGGTTTTAGCACAAATAGCTTCCTAAACTCAAGATATGTCAGCGTTACTTCAGGTGTCCCCACCTTAAACCACTCCATTCTTGGCTGTTACCAGACAGCACACTGCTATTTTAAAAGAATTTTTCATAGAGCTTGCAAAAGGAAGCATGGTGGTATAAAAATGTATAATTTTCCACACAAAAAGAGCTTTTAAGGAATTTCTCTTTTATGGACTTTCAAAATTAAAAGGTTATCTTTCTCCTAATCTTAGAATTGGCTCCTTTCAATGTTTCATTCTATATGACAAGAAAATTATACTTTTATAATTTAAAAAAATAGTAGGATTCATTTAGTTCTGGGTGCTTTTTATAGGCCAGTTTTGCTTTGTGCAACATAGACTTTATGAGGTACTATAAATAACAGACAGGGAAGGAGGCAGAGGATTCTTCTCAGTTCCTCTATTACAGGAATCAACAGAAAGAAGTGTTGTCTTCCAATAGGAAGGGCATCAGTACACTGCATGTATGCAGTTCTGCCTTTGTAGGCAGCTTTTGTGAGGTTCTAACTGAAGAACTAAGAAATCCAGTGATGAAGATACCCTGCAAATGATGCTGATGGAAAGTCAAAGCTACCATCTGTTTTGGAAAAGAAGTAAGTTTCTTATGGCTCTTATCTCAGCACAGTTTCTACAGTCCCAAGCATGATAGTGAGTAGTGTTTAGGGTGGCTTTTGTAGAAATTCAAACTTTTGAAAGCACACTTACCAGTAACCCCTTAATGACAGTAGACTCTCACTTGTTTTAAAGTAGAAACACAAATGAGTTCGAATACACCACCATCCACATTTGAACCCATAGGAAATAAAGAAATTTTCACATTCTTGGGGGTGCAGGTTTAACTTATACCTTGATTTTCAGATTTCTCTTTAATGAAGAATTTGAACTCAGATTTCCAGGAACGTCATGGAATAATCCTGGTGGTATGTTAATAAGTTAATGAAGGGATGTCCTTCAATTCTGCAGCTATGTGCTGTCCTTTACTAGCTTGTTCACATTTGTGCTTCTTTCAACCCAGATCTGAACTGGTTCTCTTTATTCCACAGCCAAGTAAAAAAAATAGGACCCAGAAACAGTTGGTTTTATTCACTATATATCTACATTTGACTATAAATTACATGAAAAGAAAACTTTATTCTATAATATATTCATGAAATTCTCTCTAGTATAATTGAGACTTGTAGAGGAGTAGCTCAAATAAATTTACTTCCACAAATACCCTTCTTCTTTGAATATGAGCCTAAGAGATTATTTTTGTATGTGTTTAACACTTAATTTCTCTGTTTCATAAACATTTCTTGAACATACTTTCCTTTATTTTCCATAAAAGGTGGGAGTTGCAACTTTATTCTGAGTGTCTTGATAAGCTTGTTGGTAATTAACTTATTTCTTTGTCTCTTGTCTCTAAAATAACTGGTTCATACGGATTTTTTTAAAAAATGTAAAGTGAAATCTTGTTGCCAAATAGATATTCAGTACTATAATTCACTTAATTCACGAACTCACATTGTAATGGAATCTGTAATGATTTGTTGGGCAGAGAACTGGTGGACTTGGCTTAGAAAAAGCAATGGCCCTCATTCCTTGCCTTGCTCTATATCTGTTCATGGAAGTTTTATGACAAAGCAAAGCCTAGTATAGTTAATGTGCTCACAAAGACATATTCTTTGTCCTTCTTTAGGCCTTTTCAAGATTTAATACTCCCTTTGTGTCAAAATTAAAGCTGGTTGAGATGAAGTAGAAGCAGAGCTATATCTCTAGAATTTTATATCCTATGTAGAGTTCTAAAGATACCTTTAACAACTCCCCTAGTTCGAACCATACCAGTTTTTCAGCTGACAAATGCACTTCTTCTGGCTGCTGAAGAGTGATGTTTGATGGGTTGGTTAACTCTCTTCCCATTTTCACTCTTCGTAAGTATGCAAAACCCCTGAGGGCCAAAAATACCTAAGGCATTTACACGTGCATGATCATGAAATAAAAAGTGATGAAATAGAAAACCACTTTATTTCTTGGAAAAGTAAATGATTCAGTGCTAATACAGTTAGACATGGTACATAACTTATTACAGATGTTTAAAATGCAAGCAATTCAAAGGGGCACCTCCAAAAAGAAACCACTTCAAGAATTTATCAGAGAAATGGCCTTGGTATTCTTTGATTTCTGCTAAGTTGGATGTGCCCTCATCCTGGTTATAAAAATGAAATGAAGTGAAATAAAGTATCCTTTTAACAGTCCCTGTTCTCAATCTCTCTCTCTCTCTCTCTCTCTCTCTCTCTCTCTCTCTCTGGTCCTAATTCCATGTAAAACATATCATGTGGAAAGAACTTCCTTGAATAAAGCTGACTTGCCCCTAGCCCACTGAGGGGAAAGTTGTTAGGGTTAAAGACAATGACTCTGGCAGAAAAGTAATATGTACTCCTGTATTTAAATGTATTTGTTTTTAGATGCATTAGCCCATTCACACCATCAGAAACTTACCAGTGAATTGCCTCCTTACAGGCAATAGACTTTTCTGCAGAGTAAGGCTTTAATGTTAATACACAGACATAAACTATCAGTAACTTCACCCTAGTATTTATATCAATAATGAAATACTTTTGACAAATCTTTGAATTAACTTTTATACACCTCAGGAACAATTTCGTGATGACACAGGCATACAAATATTTATGCTCTTCTTAGAGGAGATTTCTGACTCCAGTTCATCTTGTGAAGCATGACAATCAATACTTATATTCTCTTTCTCAGACTTCATGCTGCTGTTCAATGGGCAGTTAACCTTGTAGATCTGACAGAGGCTCTCAAATGAATGTGAATATAAAAATGACAAACTGTAATTTGCATCTTTATGAGACTCTAATGTACTAACTAGGCGAGTTTGGAACCTCTGTACTCAGCCACAACATCCCCATTCATTCCGGATTGGTTTTTTTGAGATCCAGGCACACGAAACATTCTGTTTGTTGGTCTGCCTTGCTAGACAGAACCAGGTGGTGATTTGTTATACTTTCAGTGGACTGGATGATAGCTATCAATGTCTTGGTTTGAATTTTAGTGGCTAAACCTTGTTTTGTAGATACTCTCACAAGAAACTCATAAAAACCCTGCTGCTACAGCTGAGCTTATTTTCAAGAGGGCAGGTGTTAAATGGATTTTTGTTTATTGACACACTCCCACCTTTCTGCACTGGTTTCCTTTATATCAAAAATGTCTCCTCATCTCTCTTGTCCACCTGTCAAGTTCCTCCTCATGTTTCAAAACTCAGTGAAAAAGTGACTTCTGAGAACCATCTCTGACTCTCCCAGATAGAATCAGTTGCTCTGCATTTTTTATGATTTCTCTTCCTTGTACACGATTCTATTTTATCACTAATCAGATTTATAAAATATAGAAACAAGAATAAACACATGATATGGAATTAGAGAGTCTTTAATTGTAATTGTAGCCCATCAATCTATTAGTTGGCTGACTGGCTTTCAGATCAAGTTGTGTTTGGTTTTTGTTTGTTAACCTCATCTGCCTAATTTCCTCATCATTTTGATATTATTTTGGTATTAATAAGTATTCTTTTTTAAAATTGGATCCCATACATAGGAAACACTTTGTAAATGTTCATTAAAACAGTGGATGGATTGTCCTTTCATCTCTTCCTGTGCCACTATATGATAAGCATCATTCCATTGCTATGGTTACTAAGCTGCCCAGAGCTCTTGACTTCCAAGTACTTTCATTAGAGTGCAGAATATTTAAAATAATTATTAATTCAATAAACATGCACTGTATGTTTAGATAATAATTATTTTGAAAAAATAACAGGTTGATAAGATAGAGAGAACTTTTTGCTGTGGATGTGGAGAAAAGTAGAACTCTAAGGTTGTAAACCTAGCTATCAACATTTGATCTCAAAGATGTGGAACTAAAAGGGTAGTGGGAAAATATGGAGAAATAAGTTTTTAGGAAAAGAAAAAGCAAGCCTCAGAGTCTGAAGGTTTGTTTGGAGGCTGGAGACCAGTAAGCTCATAGGAACTTATTCAGAGGTGAAGAATTTCAAGAGAATTCAGGCGTCAGGGGATAGGGATCATGCTTAAAGCAAAAGCCACGAAGAAACTTACCCCAGAATAGAATCCAGGGTGACACCAGACCTTGTTAACTTGTGAAATAGTCCACATTCTCAGGATTTGGTTTGTGACGTGAAAAATTTACCTCAATATCCTGTTGTTGTTGTTGTTGTTAGGTGCCGTTGAGTCGAGTCTGACTCATAGCGACCCTATGTACAGAAGATCGAAACACTTGCCGATTCTGTGCCAGGCAAACCATCTTGTTTATGTTTAAGCCCATTGTTGCAGA